>OX101813.2:71148382-71423382 GCA_944452925.2 Chrysolina oricalcia
TTTCAGTTCGAGAACGGACAGAGATAGAGAAATTCTGCGAACGCCAGTCGATTCAGAATGATCGAAATAGTATATTCTGTGAGTTTGAATGAAAAATATCAACAGATGAAAGTTTTTAATTTATCACCTCAAAAGAAATCCTATCAACTCAATTCAAAATTTTCAGTTCGAGAACGGACAGAGATAGAGCAATTCTGCGTATGCCAGTTGATTCAGAATGATCGAAATAGTATATTCTGTGAGTTTGAATGGAAAATATCAACTGACAAAAATTTTGAAATTTCCAACACAAAAGAAACCCTATCAACTCAATTCGAAATTTTCAGTTCGAGAACGGGCAGAGATAGAGAAATTCTGCGAACGCCAGTCGATTCAGAATGATCGAAATAGTATATTATGGGAGTTTGAATGAAAAATATCAACAGACAAAAGTTTTTAAATGTTCACCTCAAAAAAAAATCCTATCAACTCAATTCGAAATTTGCAGTTCGAGAATGGATAGAGATAGAGCAATTCTGCGAAAGCCAATCGATTCAGAATGATCGAAATAGTATGTTCTGATGGTTTGAATGGAAAATACCAACAGACAAAAATTTTGAAATTTCCACTACAAAAGAAACCTTATCAACTCAATTCGGAACATTCAGTTCGAGAACAGGTAGAGATAGAGCGATTCTGCGAATGCCAATCGATTCAGAATGATCGAAACAGTATATTCTGTTGGTTTGAATGAAAAATAACAACAGATAAAAGTTTTTAAATTATCACCTCAAAAGAAATCCTATCAACTCAATTCGAAATTTTCAGTTCGAGAACGGGTAGAGATAGAGAAATTCTGCGAACGCCAGTCGATTCAGAATGATCGAAATAGTATATTCTGTGAGTTTGAATGGAAAATAACAACAGACAAAAATTTTGAAATTTCCACCACAAAGAAACCCTATCAACTCAATTCGAAATTTTCAGCTCGAGAACGTGTAGAGATAGAGCAATTCTATGAATGCCAGTCGATTCAGAATGATTGAAAGAGTATATTCTGTTGGTTTGAATGGAAAATAACAATAGACAAAAATTTAGAAATTTCCACTACAAAAGAAACCCTATCAACTCAATTCGGAACATTCAGTTCGAGAATGGGTAGAGATAGAGCGATTCTGCGAACGCCAATCGATTCAGAATGATCGAAACAGTATATTCTGTTAGTTTGAATGAAAAATAACAACAGATAAAAGTTTTTAAATTATCACCTCAAAAGAAATCCTATCAACTCAATTCGAAATTTTCAGTTCGAGAATGGTTAGATATAGAGCAATTCTGCGTATGCCAGTCGATTCAGAGTGATCGAAATAGTAAATTCTGTGAGTTTGGATGGAAAATATCCACAGACACAAATTTTGAAATTTCCACCACAAAAGAAACCCTATCAACTCAATTCGAAATTTTCAGTTCGAGAACGGGTAGGGAAAGAGAAATTCTGCGAACGCCAGTCGATTCAGAATGATCAAAATAGTATATTCTGTGAGTTTGAATGGAAAATAACAACAGACAAAAATTTAGAAATTTCCACTACAAAAGAAACCTTATCAGCTCAATTCGAAATTTTCAGTTCGAGAACGGGTAGAGATAGAGAAATTCTGCGAACGCCAGTCGAGTCAGAATGATCGAAATATTATATTCTGTTAGTTTGAATGGAAAATAACAACAGACAAAAATTTTGAAATTTCCACCACAAAAGAAACCCTATCAACTCAATTCGGAATTTCCAGTTCAAGAACGGGTAGAGATAGAGCAATTCTGCCAACTCCTATCGATTCTGAATGATTGAAATAGTATATTTGTGAGTTTGAATGGAAGATATTATCAGACAAAAATTTTGAAATTACCACTACAGAAAAAAACCCATTCAACTAAATTTTAACCATTCAGTTCGAGAAAGGTTAGTGATAGAGCAATTCTACGGATGTCAATCGATGTGGAATGATCGAATTAGTACATTCTGTGAGTTCAAATGAAAAATATCGAAAGGCAAAAAATTTTAAATTACCATCAAAAAATAAACCTTTTCAACTCGATTTGAACTTTTCAGTTCAAGAACGGGTAGAGATAGAGCAATTCTGCGAACGCCAATAGATCTAGAATGATCGAATCAGTTTATTCCGTCAGTTCAAATGGAAAATATAGAAAGTAAAAAAAATTTAAATTACCACCAAGAAATAAACCCTTTCAACTCGAGTTGAACTTTCTATGTGGAGTTATGTTTACTGTCAATGATATGTTTCAAATTACGCAATACATCTCATTGACAGTATGTTAACTTTCAATAAGAGGTTTCGAACTACGCCAAACATCTCATTGACAGTAAACGTAACTTTACACAGGTTCCTGAAATTTTATATATTCAACCTAAGGTCTGAAATTGAACATACTGGAATCCTTTTCAAATAAGAAGCACTTGTATAATAATAATAATTCAGTATTTAATGACCAGGTGAATCTGGACAGTTCCCCAACAATAAACTTATTCACAACAACCCTATATTGTTTCCTGTTATTTTCAATTTTTTGACATGAACAATATTTGTACCTGAACCTATATTTGAGAAGAGGAAATCTCGAAGAATAGCAGTTTATAACAGAAGATGGCACTGTGTGTCGAAAAAATATACTCAGCGTGACAAAGTATATTTGCAAATATTTTTAAATGAAAAGTATTGGTAGTTTTTTATTTCCTCCCTATTTATCAGCTACAAAATCTCAATACCTTTTGAGCAATCCAGACAATCCTCCTCTTCTTCCAGCATCTCACCCCCACCACGGACACTTTCCGAAGGAGCACAGGTCGGTTTTCCACGAATAGAAAGCTCCGTAGTACTTTCTTCCACGCACTCTGAACTTTTAGATTTATCGGAACAGCTAAAATCGGCTCTAGTAGGTTGCACACCGCCAGTAGTGTCCCAATTTCCGCAGTCCACTCCATTTCCTTTCACAATATTTTCTTTCCCGGTAATTGGGGGCATTGTTGACGTGGCTCCTATAAAATTTCCGGCCATTTGGACGATTATGATAATCAGGACGTGAGGGAAAACCGAGGAAAATGGCAGCATTTTGATCTGGCTATGTTGAGTTGACGCTCGTCGACGAGAACATTTCACCTGAAATAAAATCGTGATTTAGCTTTATTGTACTTCATGATGGCTTTGATTTCTAGGAATAATCTCTCGTTTTTTTCTGCATATGCTCACTCCAGGTTCAGTATGTTTAGAAAGAACTATTACGAAATAATGTCTCCCATATGTCATAATGTTGATTGGCGATACTAAATAAATATTTAGCTGAACAAAAATCCATATAGACGAATTAAAAACTACATTCCAATTTTGAACGGAATCGGACCATAATTGCAAAATTTGTTCACTATTTTAGAGCCGTCATTTCGAATTATCATGCACTGACAAAAAAAATTTTCTCCGATCACAAAAATCTCTATACCTTTACCAACTTAGAGTCGGATCATAAATCAGTTATTTCTTCTGCTATTTTGAAGCCACCACGTTAAATTGTAAAACCTCCTTTATACCAATTTTGAATGGAATTAAATCAGAAATAGCGAAACTCGTCTAATATTCTGGAGCCACCATCTTGGTTTTTTCCTAATAGATAGATAAATAAACTTTATGCACTAGCGGGCGGTATAGTACACTTTACCGCCCGGTTCGCCGGGCGTAAAGTTGCACTTTACCGCCCGTGGGCGCATTATGGCCAGGCGGGCCGTAAAGTAGACAAAATTCTCAAATTGTCTATACTCACACATCATTTCATGCAATTCCTAACACGAATTAGAATCATTTCAGTTCAATAGAGCAATACTCTTTCTAACATTTGTTCATAATCGTTGGCAATTTTTTCGGTGATGATCTATTTATTTGAAATAGATTCTCCAATATAGCACTCGCTACTATAGTTTCACATTCCTCATATTATGTTACCCTTAATTATTGTATGCATAACGTATGAAACGTGTAGACCATTACAATTCAAGTCAGTATTTGTGATTCGCGCTATAAAACCGCTAGTGCATAAAATTTTGTATGTATCACGTGCGTAAAATGCGTTTAAGGCCTTCGGCGTGTGATGGCCCTCGGCTAACGCCATCCACGCCGCAGGCCATAAACGCCTACTTTACGCCCTTGATACATAAATAACTATTATTGTCTAAATGAAAACATTTGTCGACAATGTCAAGATATTACACTGTTAATTCTTAACAAAAAGTGTTTCGATAAGGATTGCTGATAGGAAACTTTTTGGTTAATATCAACACAGAATTTGTTTTATTTCTATTGATGCTGCTTTGAATTCAAATGCAGACTGAGTTTTTTCTATATATACTAATCAAAGGCACTAAACTGAACTATACTTGTTGTTTTTACAATTTGTTGTAACTTCATTCCTATTTAAAAATCATGTCTAAAAGTGGAAGTACTCACAATAATGTTTACACACATGCTACTTTCAAAAACCTATTAGCCTGTGGAGAAAATCTCCCATAAAGATAAAACTATTTAAAATTTCAATGTTACAAAAGGACATAAAACAAAATAACATGTAAAATATTATTATAATATCACAGTATTATCAAAAACAGAGTAGTGAATATTAAGTATTAAGTATAGAAGGACTAGAATGCATATGCAAGATACTCCTCTAAATTATAGAAGCATTTCCCGATCAGAAGTGTTTTAACTGATTTTCGAAAATACTTCATGTCGCTAATGTCTCTGATTTGATTAGGTAAATGATTGTAAATTTGCTTGCTTCTGTAAATCAAAGACTGCTTCGTTAAGAGTTGAAGTGGGAAAAGGGAGGGTACGTTTTTTTTATTTATTTATTTAGTTATTTATTTATTACACAGAAAACAAACAGGTTCACACCTAATTATATGTTTTCATTATATCCTACAATACATGTAACATTTCGTGTTTTTAAGTACAGAGTAAGAAACGTAAAATAGAAATCAAGAAGAATTTAACGATAACTTAAGAAATTAAATATGATCAATATGTTCTATAAATAGTAGAGATACTAGCACGGCAAAAATGAGAACAAGAAGAGGTAAATAATATGATATTGGTGACTGACAATTCTATTGTTGAAGATACACTTGCATGAGGTTTACTGCACTTATTGTTGTATTATCTAATCGATAGCGTCAACTGGTTTTTGAACTTGGCTAAACTGATACCAAAAAAACCCTCAGACAGGTCGTTGGAATAAATATTGCATACGGAAAGAAAGCGATTCATAATGATGCCATTGTTTTCAACGTTGAACAGCATCGGCCTAGGGCGTAACCTACTCAGAGGAACAGAAAATCTAATTTCAGATAGCAGTTATTCACACTCAAGTTGATTATTCAGAAGTTTGAATATAAACAAAATTATGTTAATGATTCTCCTCTGCTCTAGTCGACAAATTATGAACTGTTCGCGGATTGGTTGAACTGATTCGTAACCCGGTTTGGTATTAAATTTCCTAAAATAAAGGTACTTCAGAAATTTATTCTGTATAGTTTCGAGCGCTCTCTTCTGATTTTGTTGGCTGGGATCCCAAATGACAGATGCAAATTCGAGACGACTTCGTACTATAGTAAAATATAACATCCTTATTGTGTTTACAGATTTAAACTTTGAAGTATACCGCCAGACGAATCCTAGCATTTTCATGGCCTCGTTACATACTATGTTCACATGATTCCTAAATTTAAGGTCAGTCGTGAAATTTACTCCTAAATCTTTCATATCGGTTGTACGACTAATTTGACGATTGTTCATAGTGTACATATAATTACTTGGATTTCGATGAGAACAGTATGTCATAACATTACATTTATCCAAGTTAAAATATAATTTATTAGTAACTGACCAACTGTATCTCATCAATATCAGACTGCAAATCGAAATAATCGTTAATGTCTTTGATGCAATTGAAAAATTTGAAGTCGTCTGCAAACAATAGACAATCCGATTTTACCACATTTGGTAAATCATTATTGGATCCTTGCGGTACACCTGACCTTGCCAAAATAGTTGTCGAATTGTATCCCATATAATTCACGAACTGTAATCTTTCTTTGAGATAAGAAACTAGGAGAAAAATGAGAGAGTCACTAACTCCATATGCAACCAGTTTAGCTAGCAAAATATCATGATTCACCTTGTCAAAAGCTTTGGCAAAGTCTGTGTAGATAACATCAACTTGTTGCCCTTTATTCATCAACTTTCCAACTTTATTCATGAATGTTGCCAAATTCCTATGGATTTTCCTTTACGAAACCCATGTTGGCTATCAGAAATTATATTGTTCATATGAAAATAAAGCTTATCAAAAATAATGTACTCAAAAAGCTTTGCTATGCCATTGAGGACTGCTACTGGACGATAGTTAGATATGTTATTTTTGTCGCCTTTTTTGTGTATTGGGGTAATTTTGGTAAATTTAAAAATATCTGGAAAAATTCCACTATCGAGTGATTTCTGAAAAATTATCATAAGAGGATATAAAAGATATTCTTTGCACTCCTTAATCAAATAGCAATGTATATTATCTGGACCAGACGATTTTTTAGATTTCAATCTTTGAAACTCTGTCTTCATGTCTTTTACCGAAATTCTTGTGAAAGATAACCTGTAAATCGCTTCGTGCTCCCTGTATTTGTGCATCAAGCAAGCTGTCTCTAAAATGAAAATTTCATAAAGCGTAAATATTTTTTCACTGACAAAATATAAAAATGTCATGAAGTATTGTCCTCCAAGTGATGAACACCTGCCAAATTTCAAGTCGACTGAAAGGTATAAGACTTGCGAGATTTGACATTTGAATTCAAAATCATTATCGTACGAAGATCTGAAGAGGTCAACTAAAAAAAAATCTCTTCCTAAAATTCCGAATTATAACTGAAAATTTTGAATTTTAAAATTCCCAGTTACAACTTGGGATTTTACAAAAGTTATATCTCGTAGTATAAAACTTATAGAATTTTATTAATAAAAAGAGTGGATAAGGAAATCCAGAGACTTCTGCCTCAACCTGAAGCCTAAATAATAGGTAAAATCGTCGGCAACTCTCCAACAGAAAATAACTACTGTCCCCTACGACTACTGAATTATATCTGTTGGATTATTTGCAAAATATTCTACAACAACTACTTTGCAATGTTTTCCCAATCTCAACACCAAAACATGTCTCAACCCTCATGGGGGTGATTTTCACCTATTGTGTAGGTTAAGAAGTCTGTATTGCTTACTCCATTCTTATTATAGTTTAATATGCTCCTGCCAAGTAGTGTCATAGAATATTTTCTCTCGTAATTATAGAATTTTTGTGTATAACTCTATTACATCAACGAAAGAAAACTATCACAAAGGTAAGATAGATGCAGCTGAAAATAATTTCAGAAAACATATGGAAAGAAGTTAATAATATTACGAATTACAGATCAAGAAAAATTCCATCATAGTATTATCACATTGTTGACGATGCTGGAAATACACCCAATTCCGATAAAGACAGAGCTCTTTATTACACACGACTATAAGGAGTGTTGTATACTACGGCCGCTCAGCCGTACCACACAGAGGGCCTAAAATCTTTATTTGAAATCGTAGATCCACGAAACAAAAACCAAAATGATCCTCACCAAAAATCAGGAAAAAAAAGATAATAATAATAATATTTCCCTGTCAAAATGACAAAGTAAACTAAAAAATGGCTCTAACTTTTTTATTTGGAAAGATAGAGAAAAAGTTATCTGAAAGAAAATGAGCGCTGTCAAAAAGTAAATATTATAGGCCAGAAAAAAACTTCAAAAACAAAAAAAAATCAAAAAAGTGTAGCTCTGTCCCGTGTTAATACTTCGAAACGCTCTCATTTCTGCATTTCGAGAGATATCGCTCTGAAATTCAAACTACATCAATAACTTGAGGACAATATTATTACATTAATTCCGATTCATATTTTCTGAAAGTATGCGCATATATGCCCTACAGTGGTGAATAATTTTTGTACAGGATCGAAAAGTGATTACAGGTTTTCCGGGCGATTTTCCGAAAAGAGAAAAAGTTTAATAAAAACCGTAATAATTTTTTTAATTGAATTTCAAAGATTGCAATAGATAGGCCCAAGATATGCGTACAAATCTTTACTCTTCAAAATTTCCGATAAAATGATCGGAAAACTGGAAAAACTTGAGAAAACTTAATTAAAAAACTAGCGTTTTTTTTTAAACGAAATATACAACGAACGGTTGGTATCATCACAATTTACTAAGAATACTTTTTTAACCGCCTCAAGAAAATCTACAAAAAATGACTAAACATTTTTTAGGAAAAATCAATGGCCAAGGAAATATTTCAAAAAAACGGAAAAATCGATATATTGACCGTACTAATGATAAAATTGAAATTCTTAAAATCGCCCTGAATACGTTTCTACGAACTCTACAGACGCTCCAAACCGTTTTCCTCCGCCTCGATTGAAAAGTGGAAAAATGATGGAGAAACTGAAAAAAGTTTAAAAAGTGTGTATTT
Organism: Chrysolina oricalcia; assembly: GCA_944452925.2. NCBI lineage: Eukaryota > Metazoa > Arthropoda > Insecta > Coleoptera > Chrysomelidae > Chrysolina > Chrysolina oricalcia. Next base: position 71,156,968 of record OX101813.2, read on the forward strand.
TGTGTCCTTAATCGCCAAAAACTCAAAAACGGTGCTAGATATCACAAAAATATACGAATACAATTGTTGTCCTTAAACGGTTCTATAAAAAAGTCACATCAACTTTTTCCATATCTCGATAACTAAGCTCGTGAAAACCGAATGAACTTTAGAAAATGAACATTTTTTGACGGGAAATGAATCCAGCAATCTCATTGTACTTGACCAGACTAACTTAACATTTTTTGATATCTTGAAAAAAAAATTGAGAAATTAAAAAATTGAAAGATATCAAAAAATTTATCTGGACAATTTTACTGCCCTAGAACTGATCAACAAAAAGTTCGAATACATTTTTTCCATATCTTGAAAAAAAAATTGAGATGCGGACTTTGAAGAAATTTTGGTTTTTTTGGCTTTTAAAAAAATAAAAACTCGAAAACAAAACGAGTTATCAAAAAATTGTATATGAACACTTTCATTGTTCCCACACAGATCTACAAAAATTCCTATGAAATTTTTTCATATTTCGAAAAACAAAAGTTGAGATTTGGACTTAGAAAAATTTTCTGTATTTTTTGTTTTTTAAACACCAAAAATTTGAAAACTAAATGAGATATCGAAAAAATGTATCAGCACTTTCATTTTACTCAAACAGATCTACATAAAATTCCTATAACATTTTTTCATATCATGAGAAAAAAAATTGACCTGGGGACTTATTAAAATTAAAAACTCGGAAACGAAACGAATTTTTCATCTTTTCTGAAATTCAATTACATCGAGTGGCGTAACCAGTCGTGTATCCAATTATTGATGACGATCAATTATAGTTTTAAACGAATTCAATGTGATATGAGAGATAACCATCACAAGAATTCCTCTCAAAGTCGTGTATTCAGATTATTGATGACCATCAATTATAGTTTTGAGTAGGTTCAAAGTGAAATAAGAGATAACCATCCCACGAATTCCGCTTAAAGTCGTGTATTCATATTATTGATGACCATCAATTATAGTTTCGAATGGGTTCAATGTGAAATAAGAGATAACCATCCCACGAATTCCGCTTGAAGTCGTGTATTCATCTTATTGATTCCGCTTGAAGTCGTGTATTCATATTATTGATACCGCTTGAAGTCGTGTATATATATATATATATATATATATATATATATATATATATATATATATATATAACTTCCGAGCTCTAGGCGATGCGAGCACTCACTTGTTATTTCAATGCCTTCTTCGTGCACATTGACAAGAATATGGCAGATAAAATTACACGTCCTGATAATACTACTTTATCATTTTCAATTCAAAATTATCTCAAAGATTCACTTTATCTAAAGCCTGTCCGATTTATCCAAAATAGTTTCGAATCTGAAAAATAACCCAGCACCAGGACCGGACGGCAATTTATAACCTGCTATAGATCAAAATTGGTCAATAATTTACCACAACATTCAAAAACTCTGTAGGATAATACCAAATTGAAAAAAGGTATGGAAAACATTTTCATATGAATTTTGAATCATTCAAACAACTATTTGACTGAGAGTCATTTCTTCCAAATCCTTACATATGAAACTGTTTTATACTGAGACTATATTATTCTTTACACAAGACCAATTTTGAATTTTATCATACCCTCTCTGTAATAAGAAAACATTTAGGCACATAATTTGAAGTATCACACGTATCAACTAGCAATAATGTTTCTACCAGGATATCCCCTTCGCTTTTCAACCAATTCGATCAGTACTTCTGTGAATAAAATCCATAATTTTTTAAGGAAGTTGTTTACCTGACACTTTGATTGATCGCCTGGGGTGATTCCCAATTAGAGTTGGTTGAAATATTAATTTTTAATCATGACAGAGACTGATTCGTTCAAAAAGGAAAGGAAAAGTTCGAACTTTGCACTTTGCAAATACAGAGATGAAACAGTATATTCGTTGTTTTTTATTTCGTGTTAAACATACTTCGAGTGTAGATCATTCATGTCCCACGAGAGATTTGAAATGATGAATGAACGACAGAATCGGTAATGTTCAGTAATAACAATAATAAATAAACTTTATTTTCCAAAGATGATATCTTGTTTACAAATCTTCAAACAAATGTAGATAAGAGTAGTACTGACAGAAATAAAATAACAAGTCTCCTGAAAAATATGAAATTAGGAGAGAAAATTAAAGGAGATTTGTGAAGAGGTAGCTCCACCGTTGTGTTTTGTGATTAATAAACTAATGTCTGATGGGGTATTTCCAAATCAGTTCAAAGAAAGTATCAAGAAGCCTCTTTACCAAAAAACATACAAATTCACCATCCAACTATAGATCAATATCATTGATCGCCAATTTTCCACATTATTTGTGAAAGTAATTAAAATTAGACTTGAATCTTTTCTGAACAGTAATAAGATGTTATCACCACAACAATATGGGTTTCAAATAGAAAAATCGACTGATAATGCTCTATATTGATCACTAAATTGGATAATGTTATTGAAATTTCCAAACCAGCATTGGTGGTTTTCCTGGATCTTGCTAAGCAGTAATAGAACATCTTGCAGAATACAAGGAATAACTTTGAAATTATTTCATTCCTCTCTTCATAATCGTATACAGCGTGTGAAAATTGACAAGTACCTATGTGAGATTAGAAAAAAAATGTTGAATGTGACGTACCTCAAGGCACAGTGTTGGAGCCGTTGCTCTTCATCATTTATTTGTATAACTTATTGAAGGTAAAGACAACTGTACTAATATAATATAGTCTTGCGGATGGAACTATTTTCTTCACCGCAGAGAAAACATGGAGTGATCTGAAGTGGAAAATTGAACTCGACATGATAACTTTGATTGCGAAAGTCTTGAACGAAAAGACTTTGCGGCAGGTCTAGCTTGCCGCTATAGCCCTGATGGAAAGAGTATAGTTGATATGGCTGTTTCATACCTCAAGGCACAGTTTTGGAGCCGTTGCTATTCATCATTTATATGTATAACTTATTGAAGGTAAAGACAACTGTACTAATATAATATAGTTTTGCGGATGGAACTATTTTCTTCACCGCAGAGAAAACATGGAGTGATCTGAAGTGGAAAATTGAACTCGACATGATAACTTTGATTGCGAAAGTCTTGGACGAAAAGACTTTGCGACAGGTCCAGCTTGCCGCTATAGCCCTGGAAAGAGTATAGTTGATATGGCTGTTTCATACCTCAAGGCACAGTTTTAGAGCCGTTGCTCTTCATCATTTATATGTATAACTTATTGAAGGTAAAGACAACTGTACTAATACAATATATAGTTTTGCGGATCTATTTTCTTCACCGCAGAGAAAACATGGAGTGATCTGAAGTGGAAAACTGAACTCGGCATGATAACTTTGATTGCGAAAGTCTTGAACGAAAATACTTTGCGACAGGTCCAGCTTGCCGCTATAGCCCTGGAAAGAGTATAGTTGATATGGCTGTTTCATATCAGTTTGTGGACTCTGTATTACTCCCAGATATTTAAACTAGAATGGGATATTCCCTAGTAACCAGAAAAAAATTCTCTTCAACTATACAGTTCACCGAATTGAGTGTTCTGAAATAATTTCTGTTGCTGAGAGAATGAGTCTCCAGAAGAATGGCCATCTCAATTAACGTCTGTTATCGTCATTAACATTCCTCAAACAGAGTAACTTTAGATGCTGCGTTTCCCTTCAATGAGTTTTAACTCTGCCAGAATTGTTTCTTTGTCAGTCGAGAATTACAAATTGTCCCTTCGGGGCCCGCTTCTATCGAATTAAATCCCCCCAAACAAATTAAGTAGACTCCATACGGAAATCTCCCAATGCGCCGTAATTGAATAGGTTAAGAGAAGCGAGTCTGAAATGGTCCATCCTACGGCGAAATAGCTCATTCGAGGGTAATTTTATTCATTAGGCCCTTTTTGAAACTTTAAGTATTGTTACGGACACCAACGTTGAAGTGAGCTCGTCTTTCAAGGGTTGACTGTAAATTGAGGAAATGATTATGAAATATTATACAAAAAGGGAAATGAAGAAATATTGTTTGTTGAAGTTCAACCTAATTCTATTCGTATTTTGAGAAACCTCTTAATTTGTTTCGAACTCAATTAGCTTTGCGTTCAGAGAAACTTAATCCAATATTGTTGTGAGAAGACTGATGAAATCTGAGAAATGATAATTAACTTTGAAGTTGCGTTTCATCTGTCCAATACCACCACGGGTAATATTATCACTATGTTTTCATCAACTCGCGTACTTGTAACTGTTTGTTTTTTAAGTACAAATTTTGCAATCGCTTTTGAGCTGGATAGAGAGAGAGAGGAAAGTATATTTTATTTTTACATGAAGAAATCATGGTCACAAAGCACTACAGAAAGGTTGAAAGCACAATTTTAAATGTTGTAAAGAAAAACATTCCCAATTAAAAATTGAACCAAAACATGACTCCTTTGGAAATGGAAAAAAACTACGATAAATTAAACTTACTTTTTTGTAATATCTAACAGAAAAAAACTACTTTCCTGGCAAAAGCCACGCTGGACATTGAACTACATCTCATATTTATACTGTGAAAAGACACTAAATAACTTGAGACAAAAAATCAGAATGTGAAAGTTTGCATTTTCATTAAGATATTTGTAATATCTAACAGAAAACAACTACTTCCCTGGCAAAAGCCACGCCGGACATTGAACTACATCTGAGAGACATTGTGTAAAAAACTTAACTTGAAAGAAAAAATCTGAAATACAGAATAAATATAAAAATGAAAAAGTTTTAAAATATTGAAAATTGCCTGCACATTTATAAGAGTTAATTTTTTTAATGTATTTGTGGATAGCACTTCTTTAAACATAACGTGAAATCTCTTGCTAATTTTGGCTTTCATTTTGGTCAAAAATTACAATAAAATATTGACGATATTAAATAGTAATTGAAAATTGTGGTGCCGGAAACATTGAACGGAAACTTTACGTAATATGAAAATTTCAAAATTTTAACGATAATCTTCAGAATATTAGTTTTTGGTCCAAAAATCGAATAGCGAACTTTCATGCACAGATATGTGATTTATCATCAAAAAAGCAGTGTAAATTTAAATTCTCATACGAAATTTTAATTTTCATAAAATAAGTGATTAAGGATTTGAATAACAATGTGTAAATCATTAAAAGTTTATGAAAGATTATAAACTAGATAACTATTATTAATTTTCATAAAAAATGAATTAGTCTTTCATAAAGTTTTAAAAGCGTTAGTCAATGTTAATGGTATTTTTATTGAAAATTCATAATTATTATTAGATGAAAAAAATGTTTATAACATGGAATATACTAAAATATAATATTCATGATTCTTCATCAGAATTCTCGCTGTATATTTCTGAATCACTTGCAGTGTCCATTTCATCAGCTTTCTCCAGATCTAAAATATTAATACAATATGAAATTGAGAAAGTATTACAAGAAATTAATTAATTAATTTCGCAAGGAATCTGTTTCATACCTAAATTATCATCTTCTGACTCAGTTCTCCCATCCTGTGCAATGATGCCCTGCGCGGATTCGTTCAGATATACCCTAAGCAAGAAATCATTTCAATCTGGTGATCTAGGAGGCCATGATCGTACTGTGAACCTCGGCCAGAAATACTGAAATAAAATTTTCACTTGGAGAGTATATCTCGGAGCGGAGTTCCGATAGGCTCCGCCCACCAGTGACTTTGCTTCGGCATTGGCCGAAGTAAATGTGCACAAAACCTATTTAAGAGCTCCTTTTCGGCTGTTTTAGGCAGTCGTCCGGGAGCCACAGACCCTCGCGTAGTTGTCCTACCGAGTGGTAGCCCGGATGGCTCTGGTGTCATTAGTATTTCTGGCCAGGTCGTGGCTTCCTCTAGAAACCTACGGCCTGGCTTAGATAGATGAAGCGTCGTTGGTTAACACCAACAACATTTGAAAAGAATTCGTACTGTTCCTGTCTGATCCAGTAAGAAGAGTTCCGGAGTTGCTGGATTGCGACGATGCTGTGTGCGGAGAGTAGCCCACCGGATGAGGTGGATACCTCCGATTTCCGTACCTCCGTTCACACGCATTTAGTTGTCAGTACCATATGAACCAACCAGGAGAAGTATTTTGAATAAATTGTTTCACCGGTCATGCATTGTGACTCTTACAATCATCCTGTTGAAACCAAATGTCCCCAAAATTAATAGGAAGTAGCTGAATTGTCGGAATAATTAGATTTCGACATGAAGAACACATTTTTCAGCGTTTTGCACCATATAAAATTGACGGCATATGTTATCATTGAAGGATATAGCATTGGAACAGCTGAATTTCAGGTTGTATGAAATGAACACCCCCACAAGGGGTAAAAATCGGGTTTTGATTCGCGATTTCTGACCTCATGTACGAGTCTTTCCTGACGGCATAGATATATTATAGTTCTTTAAAGAAAGGCTAGTTAACTGAATCAACGTAGTCAAGTATTCGATTAAGTGGGGAGGGGAGGTAAAATTGCCGATTTCGGTACTTCCGGTACCGCTATTTTTTGACTGCACTGGGTTTTAAAGCATTCTCTTTTAATTGCCTCTTTAACGAGAATAGTGCCGTCATGGATATTGTAATCAAAAACTACCTCTTTTTTACGATATTTCAACTCACCTGTGCACTCACCTGTACCGCGGAAAATTGACGGCATAGTGCCTAAAGTTTGTTTCTCGACCAGTACTTCAACACCATACTCATATGACTCGTGGAGTATAAAATCAACCCCTGAAAATTTTCCTGGGCTTGTGGTCTATCATGAATTATTGTGGTTTCACCACCACGTAAACTTTTCAAACATCGATAAATGCATATATCATTCTTTATCAAACTCCCCCCATATTTTCTGAAAACTAGTGCATTAGCGCGATCAAATATTTCCCCAACTTTTCCAATAAATATATCACTCGCAGAAACTTCCCGTGACAGCTTCAATATAATATGTCACAACGATTTCATCGGGTCACTGAAAAGAGAAGGGTTTGAGCTGTCAACAATCTCTGTTGGATATCATATTTGAAAGTGAACATCCGAAAACAAGGGTATTATGAGAGTTCGTTTCCTGGAAATAATAGCCAAAGTTCCATCTAACACGGATATGAGAAATTACCGAAACTACCTTCATCATACTTGAAGCGTTTTGATCAACTTGCAGTGACATTTTTAACACATTTCCCACCTCTCAGGTGAAAATCCAAAATATACAAATTGTAGATATTGATCTCTACTTCCAGATGCCGTTTACAGAATTTGAATAAGACGATTTCCTATAGGTCGGTACATCTTGCAAGATGTGCCCTAAAATTTGATTACTTATATTTCGGACGTCCATCATCTTAATGGTTCAAAGATTTCTATCTCTTTCAAATTTTTGACAACGTTTCAATTGCTTGAATCCGCAATCGTCTTGAATAATGTCAAAATCAGATGCTACGCGACATTTTATAGGTCTATAATTGAAGTGTAATTACGGTGTAATTACGCGCGGTCTTGTGGCGCGCGTGGTTTCGCGCTTTTTCTCCCTCCAATACGGTCCATGAGCGGTTTCCATACGTTTTTAATTTCCACGCTTGGTTGACTGAAGGCACTATTGGCTTCTATATAGGTGGTTTCCATAAATTTCCGTTTGGACCAATGTTCCTCTCTATGAAGAACACTAGCTTCGTCCCAAAGAATTCGGTGGTGTTTTGTCCAGGCGTGGTCAGCAATTCCCATGTGAATGTGGAGATTCCTATATCGGAAAGACCAAGAGGCCATTATCAGTAAGAATAGCCGAACATAAAAAGTGGACTCAACGAGGGGAAGCATCAAAATCGGGAATTGCTGACCACGCCTGGACAAAACACCACCGAATTCTCTGGGACGAAGCTAGTGTTCTTCATAGAGAAGAACATTGGTTCAAACGGAAATTTATGGATGCCTTCAGTCAACCAAGCGTGGAAATTAAAAACGTATGGAAACCGCTCATGGACCGTTTTGGAGGGAGAAAAAGCGCGAAACCACGCGCGCCCCAAAACCGCGCGTAATTACACCGTGATTACACTTTAATTATAGACCTATAAAAGGTTGCGTAGAATCTGATTTTGTCACTATTCACCAGAAGACGATTGCGGATTCAAGCAATTGACACGTTGTGAGAAAAAATTTGAAAGAGATAGAAATCTTTCAACCATTAAGATGATGGACGTCCGAAATATAAGTAATCAAGTTACTACATTGTCTAAAACATTCAAACAAATGCCCTAAAATTGTTTATAACTCGATTGTGCAAAAACTACAAATCGATCTTGCGCATAGATGAAACATTTGAACCACCTATTATTATCTTATCTATCAGTTTCGCCAATATTGTTTGTACAGCTTCAGATTTTAAAAAATTGTAAGTTTATCGAAAATAGTCTTTTTTTTCAAGGTTTTCCCGGATTTTCTCAGTGGAAAATGCACTGATCTGGTCGTATGAAAATCCATTTTGTAGGTTTTATAAATCTCCACTAAAGTTCCATCAACTGTAAATAACTGTGAATAATCTTTGAGATATTTCCAAAAAGCCAAAAAAATGTAATTTTTTTCATTATTGCTTTTTTAAAAAATTCCACAAAGCGATTTTGTTGGGCGGAAAACTGGGGTTTTCATTAACGAACTATCTTATAAAAATTAGTTTAAGCCATTCGCGTCTTTTATTTTGTGGGGGAAAGATACCTCTATAGCTTTGTCTAATTTGCCTTGTGAATGCCCAGCGCTTTTCGGCAAGAGGCCCAAGTTCCTGAAAGGGGCATTTAAAACACCACCCGCTTCTCTGTAGGTCCTCACGGTTTTCTACTATTGACTGTTTCCTTTTCTTGGTAAATATTTGATCTGTTTTTTATCTTATGCTGACGAAACTGTAATTATAGATGAAAGTCTGGCTCGATTAGCCTAAACGTTGATAAAACAAATTTCATGACCATCATATTAACAAATAGCGATCAACCAAATGAAAAACATTTGAAGATACATAAAATCAATTGTTCTCAAAATATCTGCCAATGCCCTGCGATTGAAAGAAAAAGCAAACTGAAGTATTTAAGAGTTATTGTTGATCAACATTTACGATGGGATGAACACGCTTTGTATATGAACAGGAGGCTGAGGCAACTCATCTACAAATTGTATTCTCTGAGAGATATCATATCTCGTAAGAACATGCTCACTTTGTATTACTCACTGGCAGAGTCTGTTCTCAAGTATTGCATCACAGCATGAGGTGGAATTTTTGAAAATAATTTGGGAAGCTTGCAAACAATGCAAAACACTATACTAAAAATTATTTTCAAGGTCCGATTATTTTCTACAAAAAAGCTATATGAAGAAAACAATCTATTCAGTATAGAAGTCTTTACTGAGGACAACTAATGAGAAAGAAACCAGATCTGTTGTGAAAAAGTCTGTCCATATGCCATTATTCAAAAAGAGTCACTCACAGAGATTTGTACATTACTTTGGTACAAAACTCTTCAACTTATTACCACTAGAGTCGATAAATATTAAAGATATTAAGAAATACAAAATGCTATAAAATCATTTGTACGCTACCATCAACTTATTATTGAAAAGATATATTGAACATATAACCTTGAAATCTCCATTCTCCACAAACACTAAAAACTGTAGACATAGTGAAAACCTCCTTTCAAATATAGGATACCTTACACAACACAAGCGCTTAGGTGAAGGGTTCCAATACATGAAAGAAGGTTCTATTATTAGAATAAGAATATGACCCAATAAATTTGATTGATGATTGATTGATTGTTTGGTATGGTTGTATGTTTGTTGGTCTGGTGATATCCATGATACTGTGCACATTTTGGGATGCTTCAACTTTGTCGAGCTTATTATCATATTTGTTTTTATTGGTAGGTCACATGGTTTTTGTTCATTATTTATCGTTAACTCATGGATTGTGTGTTCCCGCAATGTATTCCATGAACATTGAAGTATCCATCTGAAAAACTGTTAATTTTCTTTTTGTATATCTACTTATATCTTTTCGTAAAAATTTTCTTTTTTCTTTATTCAACTCTGTTTTCTCGGTACATCTACAATTAATAGAGAAATATTGAATGACTCAGCTTCTTTATATTTAAACAATTCTATCATTCTTTGGCATAAATTTCTTAAGTTTTTCCCTTGAGTTTCCCCATAAATTCCACTCAGTTGTGTCCTTGTTTTACCGCAACTGAATGAGATAATGTAAACTTCTCTCTGTCACTTTGTCCTGGCCCTCTCCAGCATATTTTCCTAATTGCAGCTCTGAGGATTACTTGTAACGGTGGAACTGGTTGACAGATGGAACAAATTTTGTATTTTGTACAACTATAATTACCAAAATTGGTGTTGCTGAAACAAATTTAATGCAGAACAAGAAGGTAAGATTAACGTTTGTTTGATGGTCTTAAACAATGTAGTAACTTGACTACTTGCATTTCAGGCGTCCATCGTCTTAACAGTTGAAAGAATTCTTCTTTGATTGACGACTTGTTTATTTTGTGGAAATTCATGATCACGTAAAATACACAATAAAACACTTTTTGTCTATTTTCCACGATAATTTTATATTTGTTGACTAGTTTCGGTCATCACACCATTTTCAAAACTAACTAGATTACATCAAAATCTGAGTATTTATACCTACATTGCCTATATCTAGGACATATCTCAATTAGTAGCAGTATATCGATTCTCAGAATCAATACCAATGATAAATGAACATGTGAAGAAACGCTTTTCTCTGGGGTATTTTAACAGGTTTGAAAGAAAGTCCCAGCCTTGGTTATGGATAATTTTATTGGGCTAACCGTTGTCCTCGTATTCAGACAATCAGACTTCGGCTGAAATAATTGCCATATTTTAAACATATCAAAACAAACGAACACCTTTTACATCACCCTTAGACATGAATATAGAATATAAATGATATCACTACCCACCTGAAATAATTGCAGGCGCAGTTTATACAAGGTTGAACCTTATGAACGAACTTGAAACCATAAAACAATATATAATGCCGAATTCAGATCTCTAATGTGAAAAGTCAATCACACAGCTCGAAGAAGTTCGAAAACCAAAATCTCCGCTAATTTTATCGAGTACACGAATATACAAAAAGCCGTGGTAGTTTTTGTGGGAGAGAATAATTTCACGATCTCAGCCGTCAATAGCGGATTCGGTAGCGCTCAAATGGTGTTATAAACCAAGAGCAGGCGAATATACCGGGTAAAAGAAAACAACACCAAAACCACGGGTTGTTATGGAACGAGAGCAGAGAACTGGTATTTGTTCTGCTACAAACATAACAATAATTTGATAAATGCAGGTTTGGGAATTGGGTTATAGGTTCAGGAGAGGGTTATTGTTTCGTTGAGGATAATAGAATTGAGATTTTTCTTTGACTTGTTTATTTCCATAGATTCCAACAAATTCATCATTATCCCTTTTTCGCATGTGTGGAGGATTTTTAAATGTGAACTGTTCAACATGTGTTTTAAACATAACCATTTCAAATTCAATAATACATTTTTTTATATTGGTGCCTCTTTTTACCTATTTCTAGAACACCTCAGCGTGTTTAAATCGAACTTTCAAAAACGCGCAAAGTCACCATGGTGACAACAACAACTCGGAAAAACGTGAAGTCTGAATGACAACTTTTGAGTATTGACCTGACAGCAGTAACTTGTAACGTCAAATACACAAATCGTTCTTATATGTTACCTTTTGCTTTTTCATCCATTTGATGAACTTGTCATTTTCTTTTTTATGCGCATCATCATATTTTTGCCATATTAACCGCGATTCTGCTCTACCATTCAAAGAATCGATATAAGAATTGATTTTTAGACGCTACAGTGACAACAATTAAATCTTTGATAACAAATTACAAATTTAACTCTGTTTTTCTCATTTCCATGACAACGAAAGGTATACTGATGTCTCATCACGAATTCAACCACTTTACATTATTAGTACAGATCGACAAGCGTAAGGTTGCCTCTGAGATGCGCAAACGATAGAAAGCGTGAGTAGATGTGCGACAAAGAGCGACTACTGTTTACGACTGGCAGAGCGATTGAGCTCCTGCCCCACTCCAGGGTTATGTCTACTGCGCAATCAATTATCGGAGGCATCCTTACGCTTGACGATCAGTACATATATTAACATTTGTGTAGAAATAATATGATTTCCAATTGCACCAATAAAAAAAATAAAGTAAAGTATTCGTGGATAATTGGTTTTTCAAATATTTGCTCTATTTCGAGCACTCCGGCTGCGCCGTCGAGCTCGAAAAACCGCGCGTGTTTGAAAGACCTTTTTAACCACTTATACTTTAATATACTATTATATACAAAACTCAGGCCTACCGATGAGATCACCGCTAAGTTCTCTACTAGCAGATATCTTCCTGAATAATTTAGAAAATAATCTCATTTTGAATAACTCTATTTCCCATAAACATATTGTATTCTGGTATAGATATGTGGATGACGTATTGGTAGGTTTCGATGGTTCAACGAGACAAATAACTCATTACTTGAAATTTCTCAATAGTATACACGATAAAATCAAATTCACCGTAGAGATAGAATTTTTTAGATCTGACAATATCCAAAAACAATGATAAATTCGACTTTAACATTTTCCGAAAAAACACATTCACAGATTGCACAATACCTTTTGACTCTTTCAACCCGATTCCTCAGAAATTGTCTGCATTCATAGAGTTTTCACAATACCCCTTTCTAATCAAAACCTTCGAGGTGAAATCGCAATCATTCAACAAATAGCACTTAATAACAAAATACCTATCTTTCTATTCGACAACATTATAAAGAAATATCAGCAAAAATCAGTAATGAAAGAACTATATTCAATTTCCACAAAACCAGAACACAAATATGTTAGTATCAAGTATGCAGGTAGAATCTCCGAGAATATTAAAAATTATCTTTCAAAATTTAATCTACGAATATCCTACACAACCAACGGGAATTTAGGAAACAGCTTATTTAATGCCAAACCTAAATTAGACAGAATGAAGAGATCTGGTATATATCGACTAGAATGTGGTGAATGCCCTGCCATATATACAGGTAAAACTGGTCTACATTTTGATATAAGGTACCATGATATTTAATTATTTATTTATTTATTTATTTATTCACTTTCAGAAACAGGATGCTAACATACTGTTAAGAAATGTCATCAATGTAAATAGATCGAAAGTGAAATGTAAAAATAAGAACAGACTACTAACAAATGAACAGATATTTGAGTACATGCATAAAATTCCCTAACTGTGTAACAATTTGTTTCTAACAGAAATACTTTCTCTTTTTTCTTAAAACTATTCAAATTTCTACTACTTTTAATACTATCTGGTATCTTATTGTAAAACATACATCCCATGTAAGATAAACCTTTCTGGTACAGAGTAGTAACATGCTTGTTAGGTAAGAGCTGATTTTTTTTTCTTGTATTATACTCGTATGAGTGCTGAGCTCTCACTTCGTTGAACCTATCCCTATTCTTGAAAACATAACAAACAACTTCATATATATACACAAATACTAAAGTTAAAATTTTAGAGGATTTAAAAATATTTCTGCATGAATCATAGAATCCAAGATTGCCTTAAATTCGTACCGCACGTTTTTTTAAAATCAATAATGTTTGATCATCTTCAAAATTCGAAACATAAAATAGATAAAGATAATTCAAAAATCTTCCACAAATGCGAAAAAAGGAAACTGATGAATTTGTTGGAATCTATGGAAATAAACAAGTCAAAGAAATATCCCAATTCTATTATCCTCAACGAACAACTCGATTCAAACAATGGCCCTCTCCTGAACCTATTTAACCAAATTTCCAAAACCTGCATTTATCAAATTATTTGTTATGTTCATTTATCATTGGTATTGATTTTGAGAATTGATATTCTGCTACTAATTAAGGTATATTCTAGGTATAGACAATGTGGATTCAAAAACTTAGGTATGGAGGTAATCTAGTTAGTTTTGAAAATGGTGTAGTGACTGAAACTAGTCAACAAATATAAAATAGAAATGGACAAGAATTGTTTAATTGTGTATCCTAAATATTGTTTTTTTTTATTGTTGTTAAAATTGTTAATTCCGTCAACCGATTGCACCCCTACGAGCAACCCTCAGAAGTCTTCGAGAGACTTGTGTGAGCTAGGAAAGACACAGCCCTTACCTTTTAACGTGTGATGCCATGCAAATAACATTTATAGTTACAAATCAGGCCACAAAAAGCTGACTTTCCATTTTCTGAACTTTTTAGCCAATAATTGAACAACCCGCATTCATTCGTGATGCTAAAAACCCGATTGCTACTTGTTTTTTTCACCACAAATTCTGATCGATATAGACCAGAAGTTCGTGTTCCACTCAGGATATCCGATCACACCATCATCTCTATTACTTACACTAATTCTGCTATATCAAACAACGCAATGCCTACCCGTTTCATATGACATTACAATAAAGCAGACCGGAGCGATTTTCTCGTGTTTTTCAGCGTATTATCCGAGAAGAATGTTTCTGTTTTTCTTTTCGAGATCCAGAAGGCTGAGTCGAGACGTTATCTGAGACCATTATTTGTGTTTGTGGCTTTTTATCTTTCTGGTGAGATCAACTAGTCTGTTTGGATGAAAAATCAATAAACGAATGAGTGGAGAATAGAATCAATTATATCAGAAGTCGCAATGTTCCCTTCTTGGTAAATAATATTTCAGCAATATTTTAATTAAGGTTCATATAAACCCATGAAAAAAATAACGGCAAGGATAAAAATTCTGAAAAAAAATCGAGTCATTTTGGCATTCAAATTTAATAATTAAACAAATGTAGAAGAAAATCTGATAAACAGTTTTCGAGGAAAAAAATAAAAACCTAATTTTTAGAGGTTTTTAAGTTTTCCCAAAAACCATCCATCAGATTCCTTTTCAAATATCATGACATATCAATGTCAAAGTAAAAAATAATTACGTTTCTTTTCAGAATTTTCAACTTCAACGTTCCCTCACAATTTGAAAAAATTCTGAAAATCTTGTTATAAAATCAAAGACAGTTGAGAAAAATCGCTTTTGCAAGAGATATTTGTATGAAATTTAGAAGAGTGAACATTGAGGAACTATTCATACTATTTTTCAGACATAAAATCAAACGATTTGTATTTTTAATAATAATTTTCAAAACCTCGGACAAAAAACGGTGAATCGCTCCAGTAAGTGATGTAGACTGCCTAAGTAATGGATGATTTGTTAGAGAGAGTATTACCAGTTTTGTCCTTCAGACCTCACTTCATTAAAAAATATGTAGATGACATCATTCCCGCATTAATTGATTTTACTGAAGAGATTCTTGACACCTTCAACAGTTATGATCCTTTCATCCAGTTTACTATGAAAACTGAAGATGCTGATTTCTCCGTTCCATTCCTTGACACAAGGTTGATACGGTCATCAGAAAACAAAATTCTGATAGACTGGTACAGAAAACCATGTAGCTCAGGAAGATACATGATCTATTAGTCGTAGCACAAGCACTCAATGAAAGTGAATCTAGTAAAACAAATGGAAGAAAGAGTGTTAAAAATCTCTGACAATCAATTTCACAAAAAAAATCTTGATATCCTTTTAAATTTATTTCTTGAAAACTCTTACCCGTCAACCATGATAAAAAATATTTTGTTCGATTCTTCATCCTCCTTTAATATAAATAATAGTAATTCAACGATTACACTTATCGAAAATAATAATAATAGTATTGAAAATAATAATAATAACAAGGAAAATAATATTGCACCATTGAGCGTTTTTTATAGTTCTTTTCCCTACATAAAGGAGATCACTCCCAAACTCTCCAGAATTTTTAATGATTTACCAAATTTGAAAATTCACAAATCAGTCTTAACGATTAGAGCAATCCACTCTAAAGTTAGAGACAAACTTTCTATATTCTCCCAAACGAATGTAATATATAGTATTCCGTGTCAATCTTGCAACAAAAAGTATGTTGGTCAGTCTTCGAGAGCTCTAGGCGCCCGAATCGTTTCACATAAAAGCGACTGCAGACTACATCCAGAACGATGTGCATTAGCAGAACATGTAAACAGGTGTGACCACCATATGAATTATGATGCCACGAAGGTCTTAGCCAGTGAATCGCATCTTTCAAAAAGGACCTTTCTAGAAATGGACTTTATTGCAGAAGATATGAACTGCATGAATAAAAGAACTGATATTAATCATCTCAGTGAGATTTATTCCTACCTCCTGACGTTTGATAAGAATCCACCAAACATTGATTCAAATTTATCAACAAATATTTCGAGACTGTGATCAAATAAAAAATTTTCATATACCAAAATAATTTTTCACAATTTAACCTGTTTCTGATTTAAATTCTCTAGTACCTAACCTGTATCAATAATTGTAATCAAACATTTTTAATTCTATATCTACTTTAACATATAATATTCAAATTGAAAGTTATTAAAGACATTTAGTTATATGCCAGATGTACTTAAGTCAGGTTCATTCCGAGCCCACTAGGTGGCGCCTTAACGAAATTAAAATTTCGGATTTACGGACTCCAACTCAAGTTGGTAACTGTAAATTGGTACCACTGACTGAGTCATATGTCATGTCAACTGTCTGTCTACTTGTAACCAATAGCAGAGTTTTGGCCTGGTGTAGTCAAAAGTAATTTTAACAATTTTAAACGTAACGTGTTTTAGAAAAAAATTTATGACATCCTTCCAATTTTATTTGTTTATATCAATATTCATCTTGCACAATGTGTCACTCATTGTTGAATAACATCGCGTCAAACATTTTCAACAAAGATGTAAGTTAACCACCGATTTATATTTTTGTATATTACACTTACACATGCAATTTGTAGCATCCCTGATGATGGAAATGATTTATTAAATTTTCGAAAGCTTGGACAAACTTTAAAGAGTACTCTTCGATTTGTTGCAAAGCCCCACTATTTACTAGTTTATATAATGTAGATAATACAGTAGAGAAATAATTCATTATTGAAGAGAAAGAAATCACAAAATCATCTCCACGACGAACAAGAAATGTAATTATTATTTTTTTTTCTTTGGTGTTCTGGCATCGACTGCTATGGTCATTAGCCATGTGTTCTCTATAGGCCTTGTTACTAACTCCATACGCCACCTTAGGAGCAGCACTGTTAATTGGAACGCAACAGTGAATCGTGCTGGACTCACCTTAACCTTTCTGCTACCAAGCTTTTGAACGAACGTGGAGTACCAAGGGGTACACAATGTACCCCTTGCTTTTTTAAAAGTTTGTTTTGAAAAATCCTGCTAAACATAAAGAAATACTAAATATTTGTTCAAATTTCATTCAAAATAATGCTATTTTCATAAATCAGAATATGTAAACTCAATTTAAACTTCCATTTTCATCGCACCTGTTGCAATAATTGATTTTTCTCTGATTGCCATGATTTTTACAAAAAACACTTCTTATCGTCCTTTCTTTGGCAATAACGGCAGAGTACAAATGACCGTTCTGATATGTGCGTTTTCTTGAGGTAGCACTTGACTCATAGCATCTTCTACTCTTCGTGGGATACCGTTTAGATTTGTCATTCTTCTGGCTACATGCGGTTCTATAATTATAAGGGCAAGTCCTAAGACATCAGTGAGGCGCACAGTTCGAGGTTACAAACAAGTGATGTTTTCGTCGAGAACTGCGCATGAAAATATTTTGCAAAGCAAAGACATCAGACCACAAGCGGGGTACAGATTGTACCCCAGCCAACAAAATTGGTTCTAATGTGAAAAATTTCAATTGTAAATGATTGACTATGATGTTATTAGTTTACTAACGTATCATTAATAGCTATGATAAAAGAACAATACATTTAAAAAATTAAACTTTCAAATACACGCCATTTTTTGCGTGTGAGGTACACAATGTACACCCTTGGTAGCACAAGGGCTAGTCTAGCCACGAGATTTTAATAATTTAATCGGTTAAATTAAATCAAAAAATCCCAGCCCAACTAGGGTTCGAACTCTGGACCTTTCGACTCAGAGTCGGACGCTCTAACCACTGCGCCACGCCCCGACATAAATTATTATTATTTTTAGTATTATTATTAGTGATTCTGCTATCCGTAATATAGCTACATAATGCATTGAACCACATTACCACAATAAATACCAGATAATAATTAATAATACCGTGAGCTATTTCGCAGTACTCAATACAATGTTAAGATTTGGCAACAATGCATTAGCAGTAGGGTTGACCGTTGGATATTTGATAAATATTCAAGCAGAAAACTGTAATTTATTAGGAAATATAAAAGATCGCTGTCACTATGGTATGAAAAACATATCTTGTCAATGCCATCTCACAGTTCAGAAACGCGAAATATTTGACTTTATATGAACCTTAAAATAGCCTAATTTATTTTATGTCATAGTAACGTTACCAGCCAAATTGTTATTTTATGTCACTGTTATGTGATGTTGCTAACAATACTAGTGGTGGATGCAACAATAATTTTATATATAAAAAATAAAAAAGCGTCTCTCTTCAGTTTTTATCTCCAGATACGTCAAATGGAACCTCGTCGTGATGACCTTGTATAAATGCGCCTTCCCTAGCTCGCACAAGTCTCTCGAAGACTTCTCTTGTTGAGCGAAAACGACAAGAGTCGATTTACTGGTACTAACAAATAATTAAAGTTATGACTTCATCATCCGGAGAAACCACAAACAAATGAACAATCTCGCACGAGTTCCAACTATCCAAGAGTTATTCTGGAGAAGTTTTCATTGTCCTGGTTTGCTACACTCGAAAACTTGAACAGCATAACGTACGATCCTCATCCGATACCTGTCTCGGGGGATGATTAATCCTCCTCAGAAAGGTAATTAACATTTCATTTGACATCATCCTTGTATATAGATGGGGAATTGAAGTTTCTCGGGAAGTTACGAACACGTACGAGGATTGTGATGGATTCGTTTGGGAGCTGAATTATATATATCAGGGTAGAGTTGGGAAGCAGGTTTGTTCCGCTTCATCTGAGACACTCAACGAATGAAACATGGGGTAGTTGTTGGCGAGTGTGACACACTGGGGAGACAATGACAACAGCTCGAAGGTATTTTCATTTGAAAGGTTGGAGTTTGTTGATTTTGGGCGTTGGCATTGCCTGAATTCTCAAGATAATATTGCATTTAACGCGTACAGAGTCAACCCTATGTCGACCATAATACAATATGAAATACATTAGTCTCTTACCACGAACCAATCCAAACGACAAGCTCCAAGCCTACGGCCAACTGTACTACATTGAAATATATTCAGTGGAAAAAGAAGTTCTTTATTGCACTAGTGCAATAAAGTTTTTATTGCACTCATCTGTCATTCTACTTCAACGTCTGTCATCATGAAAACATAAACGTTTAAACCTACTACATATTTAGCAGATATTCTGTGATATTGGCAATAGGTAGTTCACTACGAAATATTCATATTGAAAATTGCACCAATTGTTCATTCACTTTCAACATTGAGGGTAAAAATAAAGTTTGAGTTAAATTGTTCGTAACGTATTAGTTCCTGTTTCAATGCAAATCGATATTAATAATAAAGTATTCAAGTTGCGCTTTTCATTTTCCTACACCTAGTGCCGCACCTCAATAAATCATTTTTTGCTTTTTGCATGAACGTAGAAAAAATGTTGTATGCAACTCGTGCAAAAATTGTTTATTGCACTCGACGTGTTGTCCAACTCGGCCTAACGGCCTCGTCGGACAATTTCACGTCGAGTGCAATAAACATTCACTTTTTGCACTTGTTGCATAAATAACTATTATTGTCAGGGGTAATATAATAAGTGGTATGATTGATACCGATAATTTTTTTGGAATATTAATGAATTGCAATCCCAAAGCTGAAAATACAACGAGTCCGCAGGAATATCATGAGAAATATAACTAGTCAAAACACAAAGATTTGACGTTTATAATTTAAATCATAATCGGTGATTATCGAAATAGCAATTCCTTTGAATTTGAGAATCAAATTATGTTGCTTGGCAACCACACGAGCGCTTGCGCGAGTGTTGTTGCCTAAAACAACATAACATTAATCCCGCATTTAGTTCTGAAATTATGCAACTAACAAAACATTTACTTGATATCTATTTCAGTTACAAATGACAGAGCGCGTCATTCGTAGTTTCTTCATTGCATATCTAGTCTACTGCTGAGGTTATGTTTTGATAGCATTTTGATTTAGTGATTTGATTAATCAACGAGTATGCAAAATTTGTCGAAAATTGTGAAGTTGATATGAATTAATAGTGAGTGCTTATTTAGTTTTGGTCAAAGTTTGGTGTTGTGTCATTATAGCAGCTTGCTAGTGGTAAGTTTTTGTTTTGATAATAACCAATCAGGAATCGAACTACAAAATCGAAAACACATCATATACATCCAGTAGCCAATCAAGAGCCGAACTACAAAATCGAAAACATGATGTTTTCATTTATCAACACAAAAATTTCAACCAATCATAACACGTTATTTTAGCATAAGTGAAATAATCACTGTAATTCCGATTCTATTGGCTGAATTTCAAAATTTATATAAATATAGAGTCACAAGAGTCACAAACTGTTATAATATTAAATATAATAAAATAAAAGATAATATATAATGAAATACACGAACTAGAATGAAGTTAAAAATGAATAAATAAATGAATAGCATATATGTATACATGTACATGAAGTTATATAGGCATAAACAACAGTCTTCATACAATATTTCAATATCAGAGTCAATATTTTGAGAAATAAATTACATGAAATTATTTAAAATTCGGATACACGAAATCGCATTGTCAGTAATCATAAAAAATTAAAAAATATATAAAAATGACATAAAAAAAAAATTTAAATTAAAATAAGGGTGCCATTATTCATTTTAATCATATATTCAATATCATTTGGGAAAATTGAAAGGCTAGAGTACGTCATTGTAATACTTTTTCAGGCATGATGTATTTCTGTAGGCTGCTGGTAGATGATTATACTGGGTGTTTCTTATGTACGTGTAGAAACTTCAAGAGCATGTTGCTGACGTCGAAATAAGAAAAAAGTTCCCATGAACACATGTCCGCAAGTTATTCGTTTCTAAGATACAGAGTGTCAAAGTTTAATTATTATATTTGTTTTTTTGTGAATAAATGCCAAAATATATGTGATATTCGAGTAAAGTTTGGTATCTGGGATGATTTCTCAATGACCAAATCAAATTTTGTGTTAATTGTGAAAAAACTAATTTCTAATTGAATTTATTTTGAAGTAAAAAATCTTGTCATTCAAAATCACTTGCATCGATTATTTCAAATCTCAATAACTCGAAAACAGTTGCTCGCAGTGACCTATCAAGAATATATTTTTTACACAAACTAAATAATGAATATTCCCAGATACCAAACTTTACCCAAATATCGAAATTAATTTGAAATTATTCACAAAAAATAGAAATAAGAATTCAACTTTGACACTCTGTATCTCAGAAACGAATAACTTGTGGACATATGTTTATAGGAACTTTTCTTCTTATTTTGATGTCGGCAATACGCTCCTAAATTTTCTACACGTACTTAAGAAACACCCTGTATATTTTTTGGCCTTCGTATATGATTGAGTTGTGAAAAATTTGAAAGAGATAGAAATCTTTCAATTATTGAGATGATGGACGTCCGAAATATAAGTAATCAAGTTAACATAAATACCTTAACCATTGTTTATATAGAAGATAGTTAGTCAACCTTTGGGATTATAATTGGATCAAAATGGATGCGACATGTAGATGAACAATCACACAGAAGAGGAGCATTATTTTGAGTTCTTTGCTACCATCAAATTGCAAGACTCTTGAGGTTGATATTAAACAGTATTGGCCCTATCACCATTCTTTGTGGTACACCACATGACATGGTTTTTTCGTCACTCATTCTATCATCAATATTCACTCTTTGCCGTCTATTTGATAAATACCTCTTACATCCATATCTTCTATCATTGTTTATATAGAATATAGTTAGTCAACCTTATGGGATTATAATTGGATCAAAATGGATGCGACATGTAGATGGCGATAGTGAGCTCGCATCCAAGTCATGTCGTAACTTCAGTGATCTGGCCTCCAAGTCATGTCGTAACTTGATTGAAACAATGAGACAGCATTAAAATCAGGGTTTTTTGAAGGAACCTGCATTAAAATGATGTCAAATATTCATGTTTGTAACTAATCACGCTAGATGACACTCGCGTTTGCGTCCAACACCAATTACACAGGCATTGACTAACTATCTTACTTCTATATAAACAATGCCTTTACCTATATAAATTCATCAACGTATCATAAAGCAAAAATGCGCCTATAACGGATTTCAATTCATAGCCGTGAGTATTAATCATATTTGTTATATTTTCCATATACAATTGTTTTAGCCAAGTTTTCAATTTTTTTATATAAGGAAGCATTGTTTATATTTCTAATGAATTGTGGAACTTGGCCGAAAATTTTTGGGCCTGTGTAATAAAATGCTTTTTGACCTATTGTTTTTGCATTTTTTTCTGTAGAAAACTCAAAGTGTTTTTTGTACCGTGTATTATGTATGTGCCTTATTGATGTTGATACTTTTTTATTTTTATATTGTAAGCTGAGGACTTTGTAAATACATAGTTTTTTTAATTCGTGGACAGGAATCTCTTCAAAAAGTTTTTTTGTGGAATAAGTGCGTTTTTTATTGAAAAGAATTTTCAAAAAGAGATTTTTGAAAAGAGATAATATTGTTGCCATCTACAGATGACACCCTGTATATTCAAATGATTCAAACACTGGTTCTGGAGGTTTCCTGGGAGTACTCTGAAGTATAATTTGGTGTTAGTTTTATGATAAAAATCCGTAATCTGTTTTCCCCAAAGGACTCCTCAAACTCCTTATGGAATTTGGGTCCCGGTGGATTTTTTTGAATTTTTGGTATGATGTAGTCCATGTAATTCTTAACCAATGTTAACATTGTGCCAACCCAAAAAAATGAGCAGTTTTGCAGCTAGGGGGCGTTGAAATCACCCCTTGCGCAGATTAGACTATTTATTTTTGAGCCCGGTAACAATATTTTCACTTGTTTAATTATTGCTAATGTTGCACAATATAGGGCTGTTTTATAAAAAAAATTCTTACCCCCTCCCCTTTTTCCCCCAACTCCTATTACGGAACGCAAAAAAAATATTTCTCGAGTTCCTTCAAATGTATCGTCGAATGTTTAAATATGCCTAAATAAGGAAAATAGCAATTTTTTATGATTATCCCCTCACCCCCCAAATGACACAAAACGAAAAAAGTTCGGTGGATTTTTCTGAATTTTTGATATGATGCAGTTTAAGTTATCTTGAATAGAAATAAATCAGGTGACAAACCCCAAAAATGAACAGTTTTGATGCTACGGGTCGTTGAAATCATACCTTGCTCAGAATATCTCTGCGTATTTTTGTTTTATTTTATGCCGAACAATTGTGTTAACTTTCATAAATTGAAAATATAAAACCTCCCCCTTACCCCCAACCCCTATTTCAAAACACGAAAAAAAAAATAATTCAGGCACCACCTCAAATTCAAATTATGGATTTCTAATTTTTATTTATTTTCAAGATATTCGCCCAATTGATTGATATTCAAAAATCATGAACTACGCCCTACTAAGAAGTCAGCAAACTCCATCAATATTTTTCTGAAGGGAGGGAAAGGTGAACAACTGTACGATTTCCTCAATTTGAGCTGAAAACACTTATTTTGATAAAGCATTTACAAGTAGTCGGGAATAAATTTTTACGTGTTTTAAATTAAGGGTAGGGGGTAAGGGGGAGGTTTTAGATTTTCATTTCACGAAAAATTACAGAATTGATCAGCATAATCTAAACTAAAATACCTACGTAGAGCTATTATTTCCGCCTATAATAATGAATAGTCCATTCTGAGCAAGGTATGATTTCAACGCCCCCTAGCATCAAAACTATTCATTTTTGAAGTTTGTCACCCAATTTATTTCTATTCAAAATAACTAGAACTGCATCATATCAAAAATTCAGAAAAATCCACCGAAATTTTTTCGTTTGTCATTTGGGGGGTGGGGGATAATCATAAAAAACTGCTATTTCCCTTATTCAGGCATATTTAAATATTCGACGATACATTTGAAGGCACTCGAGAAATATTTTTTTGCGTTCCGTAATTTGAGTTAGGGGGAAAAGGAGAGGGGGTAAGATTTTTTTTTATAAAACAGTACAATATTGTGCAACATTAGCAACAATGAAAAAATTGAAAATATTGTTACCGGGTTCAAAAATAAATAGTCTAATCCGCGCAAGGGGTGATTTCAACGCCCCCTAGCAGCAAAACTGTTCATTTTTTTGTGTTGTCGCAATGGTAACATTGGTTGAGAATAACATGGACTACATCATACCAAAAATTCAAAAAAATCCACCGGGACCCAAATTCCATAAGGAGTATGCGGGGTCCTTTTCACTATTCAAGTAATATCACTGGAAAAAAAAATTAAAAAAATTTCATTCTCAATTAAATACGAAGGTGTTACTGCTCAAAATCGAATACAATGTATGAATAAAAGAGGAATAAAACTTCGAATGAACCATATTCATATTCAGACATATCAAAAACTGCGGAAGTTTTGCATGAAACTGTCAGAAGGTTGTATGTTTTATTACCCCCATTTGAAGTTTGTCAATACTCCCATTATTGTACCTTCACTCAAATGGATATTCCATAACAACGCAACAAGAATTTCCACTTTCAGTTCATTCCAGGAAAATGTTTTCGTGACTGCAATCTAAATAATAACAAACGAGAGAAGATGTGGTTGCTCTATTTTCTTTTTATTGCCAGAATCCGATAGCTTCAGCTCTTAGATCGATAATGAAAAATCTTTACGATCATAGTTTTCCCGAACATGATTCTTTGGGTGGTTTCCGCTCAGGCTTTGTTAAATCCTTCAGATATGCTGGGTTGATATAATGGATTTTCAGTGAGGTTCGTGAGGATATACATACAAGATACAGGATGATTGATGGATATATTGTCTGAACTGTTTTGAAGTCAGCTTATAGAACATTCTTATTTTTTGTTACAGTATATATTCATGAAAGGTAAACTAAAATATCCATAAGGTGACAGAATAACCTGAGCTATATGTGAGTTTTTAACCTTTTGTAGAGTACCGTGTAGTTAGAAAAGATATCAAAAAAGAATTTGAAATATTTTTTTAAGGGTCACTAAATGTTTGGCCTTTTTTGTCTCCTTTCATATGAAAAGTAAAAAGTACCCAAATACCAATCAAAAGCTGTCTGATGAGATGGGAGAATTTTTAAAGAATTTATGAACAGGATTTCATAGTTAACAGTACTAAGGGTAAATTCCATAGAAATACAAGTGAAAACAAATCAAACATTTGAAATATTCAACTTGTGACTAACTTGTAGGTAGTTTGTCTATAAATATATGATTGCAACGAAAATGAAATAAGGCACTACAATAATAATAAGGAACATGGTATGGTGAGGAAATTATCTGGAGAATAGAAGACTCATATTGAACAATATCATATCTGATGGAATCATAGAACAGGGTGTTCCTCAGGGTAGTGTACTTGGTCTTTTATCATTCTCAATATACATTGACAGTGTGGTAAATAATGTTGGAATATTCTCAATTTATTTATTTGCAGACGATCCACTGATTCACTTTTCATACAATGATTGAATGACGGTAGTTAATGAAGTCAACAAAACACTGGAAATATATACTGATTGTTTTGTTTCAACCAACTATAAATACAAAAAAACAGGTAATGACAAAGAGAATAAAAACTTCAAAGAAAACAGGTGTGAAATAAAAGTCCCCAATAGCTTTGTCAAAGTAGAAGATAGTTTCAAATATTCTATAGTCATCATTGACAGAAATTTGAAATTCGAATTACATGCAAATTTCTTAATGAAACCAATATCATTCAAAATGAGCTATTTATACAGATACTCCAGTTGTCTCTTTGTATTAAAGAACAAAATTCGAATCGTTGCTCATAATCACCTTGTTTCAACGTTCGTATAAATATTAGTTTGTAAGGCCAAAATTTTTGTTTTTTTTGAAATTTTTAATTAGTTGTGTCACACACATTATTTGGTAATGTTGTTGACCGCTGTCGCAGTGATTTTTCAGGATCTTCTACAGATAACATCCATTGTTTGCCACCCGTTTCTTCTCATAATTGTTATTTCCACACTCCCAAAAGTCTTGAACTATTTTCCATCCTATTGTAAAATGAATCATTGTGGTTTAAAATTTCTGCAGCTTCTCTAAACATTTTGTAATTGTCGTCAACAGCTAAAACATTTATTTTTTCTCACATACTCAATTTCAACGGCATATTCAAATAATTGAATGAATACGTATTCCACTTGCTGATTGACTGAAAATTATATATCCTAATCTTTGAAGTGACTTATAGTTTCTACGTATCAAAAGGCCAATACAATTTTTAGTGAGACGCAAGAGTTATAACTATATGTTTTCATTTAAATTATTTTAATGTAATATTTATGATTACAACTGCATTTCACTAAAAATAAATAATCATATTTCGATGTAAAGATGAGATGTAATTATAGCAAAGCAGAGGTAGGGAATCAAAGGGTAAAGTATTGAAAAAAAAACTAAAGAATGTTTGTAGATCGTACTAAGAGTCTAAACTTAGATATAATTCAAGTCCTCCCAGTAACATTTTCTTTATCCATTTTGCTCTTACATCAAACTTGAAGGTACTTTTCTTTTAGGTCAATTTCATAATATATGAAAAAGATTCTCCTATGAAACAAATTGAAAAAAAAAATTTGCAAAATAACAAAACCTGACTTTTAATAACTAGTGTTATTGAATATCTGAACGTAGTTTCCGACTCTAGTCAACTTTTGTCGATAGTAATTTTCGATTTTTTCAAAAATAAAGATACTTTATTCTCGATAATGTTTCTTATTTTTTGACAACCCTCGTATACGGTTAATTTGATGATAATTTATTATATTTCAAATAGGACCCCTGTTCAGCTTCAACCAATGCCATATGAGATATTATCAAGCAAGAAACTGGTTAGACAGCAAATGGCCCTGTCCAAAAAATCAAGGAATTTCTCTTAAATACAAATGAACTCAATACATTTCTCAAAAATTACAAAAACTCAAGTTACTCCAAATCAACTTCTGGAGAATAATAAAATCAACAACTTGAACTCCTTTTATTTATCTGAGGTTGAGGAGAATGAGATTAGACACATAATCATGGAAATAAAAAATATATGGAATATCAACTAACATAATCAAACAATGTATCGATGAAATTACAACACCAATTACTATCCTCAGTATATATATATATATATATATATATATATATATATATATATATATCTAAAATTCGAGAGAAAAATATTCCACACGACTTCTAAATACCAATTCAAACAGTGCCTAACCCGCATAAATTTGTATGGTATCAAATTCTATTTTCGAGCTGAATCCTCTGTGAATACAAACGATATACTCAAGTAAACAGAAATATAAAAGTAGCCAACAACACATTCATTCAGCTATACAACTTAAGAGCTCGATAACCCTTTGCAGTTGCCGGGATGCGAATAAACAACTGAATGAAAACAAATTGGGCGAGGTTTTGTATATTCAGTACACCAATGTGTCGTCCTGATTTCATGTGCTGTCTCCAAAGGGACGTGTAATGTTTGTTTATGGAGTTGTTCGTACAGGAGTACGATATTTTTCCTTGAGAGGAATAGAGAACGTAACAATTGAGACAAATTCGCTTTGAAGTCTCCGCGTGGCAGAAAAAAGGCACGGTAAAGTCAGTCTTTTTCTATGTGGAGTCTAAAATGAAGTATTATGAATCCCAATTCTTTTTCGATACGCATTTTAAATTTTTTCGAGATTGGTAACAATGGTAACATCGACTGTCAGATGAACGTCAGACAAGAGGGATGGGACTTTCAGATATTGAACAATTTGACTTCGCGGAAATGCCAAGTTATGACTATCCATTTTTTTTTAATTGTACATGTTGACTATACTAATGACTGAGTTTTTCTACTTCGTGAAAACAAAAGTAATTAGCCCTACATGCACGTCAGATCCGTATGAATGTTTTTGCTATGGGGTCTAAACATAGCTACTAGCTGACACACATAATCCACCAAATTCAATTTCCTGCTCCGTTCGAATGGCTCCGTTTTTGTTTGATCTGTTCATTCAATTATTTCTGAAATCCTCTGTTTGACAGTCTTAACTAATGAAGCGGATACTACGCCAGAAACACGATATTAGTTTAATGAATTTCAAACAGTTTTTGTCGATCTTCAGCTTGGGGCGTTCCAGCAAAGTTCTCTGTTATTTCTCAACGCTCTCTTGGAAGCATTTCGTTGAACTTCTTCCTGTATTTTCAGCGCTGAAAAATGATTTCCAGTTTTTCTTGTTCAGAGTATCTTTATGTTTTTTCAGTGAATCTCTTTCCAGCGGAGAGTTATAATTATAATGAATAACGATATCCACTGGGAGGGTTGTAACTTGTTTAAAAGTTTTGTTCATGTCGCGAAACATGGTAGAAAATACTGTGAGAAAATTTTCAGCATGGTGTCTCAAAACTCAACGGCATCCTTTGGAAGGCTGATAGTCCAGTTCATGACTGACCAGTATATCACAATATGACCTCAGTAAAATATTCCTGGTTTTGGAGTTATTGGCACTTTTATGAATTTCGTGAAAATCGAAACATTTCAACAGTATTTCGAGTGCCGCAAGTACAAAACTTCATAGTTTAAGCTTCTATTTTTGTTATGCTTGATAACCCTTCCATCCAAAATAAAAATATTGATGCAATAACTTTGCAAAAAAAACTTGTTAGTCCGATTCACGAGTTAATTGATTTAACGAGGATGTATTGATATCTAGTTAGCTTAGACCAGTTCCCTGCATAAACAAAATATTGCGTTACCATATCAACGAACAATAACTTATTAAAAGTGTCAGTGTAAAGTTTGACGACAAAAAAGTAAACCAGAGTTACGTAATAAATTAAAAGAAAAAACGTGTCCACCGAAATTGTTAAACTCGAAAAATTGGAAGATCGAGCAATCATCAAGTACCTGTATTTAAAACAGTTAAGAGGTAAGCAGATTTACGAAGATATGCTTAATACCCTTGGTGATCAATGTCCTTCGTATGCGACCGTGAAAAATTGGACTGCAAGCTTCAAAAGGGGTAAATTTTCCATTGAAGATGATGACCGATCGAGAAGGCCAATTTCTGTGTCAGTCCCCGAAAATATCGATGCAGTTCATGACATGATTTTAACAGACCGTCGAGTTGGGCTAAAACGGATATCTGAAGCACTGAATATTTCATACAAACGCGCTCATCATATAGTTCACGTCAATTTGGACATGAGAAAAATTGCTTCAAAATGGATCCC
Source organism: Chrysolina oricalcia (assembly GCA_944452925.2). Lineage (NCBI taxonomy): Eukaryota > Metazoa > Arthropoda > Insecta > Coleoptera > Chrysomelidae > Chrysolina > Chrysolina oricalcia. The sequence continues at coordinate 71,186,700 of OX101813.2, forward strand.
CAAATGTTTGAATGTTGACCAAAAGCGTGCAAGAGTAGTAGCATCGCTGAAAACGATGTAGACTTCTCAAACCCAATTGTTAATATGGATGAGACTTGTGTACATTTCTACAATCCAGAAACAAAGCAACAATTGATGGAATGGCGACACTCCGGTTCTCCAAGACCTAAGAAGTTTCGTGTCCAAAAATCTGCTGGAAAAGTGTTTGCTTCAGTTTTTTGGGATTGCCATGGGGTAATCATGATTGATTTTTTGGATAAGGGTAGAACAATAACTGGAGATTACTATTAGATATTACTGACCACTCTACGTGAAAAAATTAAAGAGAAAAGACGCGGAAAGCTATCCAAAGGTGTTTTGTTTTTGCAGGACAACGCCCATGCACACAAATCTCATGTTGCCATGCAAAAAATTCGAGATTTAGGGTTTGAATTACTAGAACACCCCCCTTATTCACCAAATTTGGCTCCGTCCGACTATCATCTCTTTCCTCAACGGAAGAAAGTTTAAAAGGTCGTAAATTTTCTTCCAACGAGGAGGTAATGAAAGCTGTGGAGGTGTGGTTTGTAGAGCAAGAAGACATTTTTTTTGAAAGGTCTAGAGACGTTGCAGGTTCGCTGTAATAAATGTATCCAATTAAGAGGAGAATATGTTGAGTAATAAAATATTTTGACATTGAAATTTTGTTTGGTTCTATAGTAGGCTACGAATTTTTCAATATATCCTCGTATTAGCTTACTTAGACTCTTCATCCTGTAAACAAAATCGCCACGAGAACCTGGCAAATTATTTCGAAAAATTGCTCATTCGGTGTAGTTTCTGGCATAATACAACATTCACTATCTTTCACTTGAGGAAAAAAGACATTCTTAGTTTTCTGCAATAGGAGCTTATTGTGAAATTATTTCAATAATTAAGAATTCGAATGAAAACACTCGGTAAATTGAAGTGACAGGGATTCATTAACAACTAAACAGAAGAAAAAGAAAAATTGGAGAATATGTACAAACTGCATGCCACCAAGTCAAATACAAGCGTGTCATCTCTTTGAAAACGAATCTTTTTTATCTATGGACCGGCATCTGGAACGGTACAATAATTGGCCCTATTGAACGGGGAGATTTATTCCAATTTTTTTATAAAACGAACTGCCTACTCTTTTGGAAGGTGTATTATCTTTGACCGTACGCAGAGCAATGTGGTTCCAGCTCCAGCTCCAGTTCCAGCTCATGACGTACGACCAGTATAATAAACCGCTATTCCGTTGAAATAGAGTTTCATCACAGCTGATACTATAAATTGTTAGGCCGAGCGGTTCCTTTGTCAGTATTTTATATCAGCGTTTATATAGAAACACATCAGGAAAATCATATATTCATTCACCTATCAAATCTCAATCTCCGGCAAACCATATCATGATGCTGCTACCAGTTCTGCACGCACACTAGTTGAATCAATTCAGTTACTTTATCTATTATTATCTTCAACACTTTTCTGGATTTCAATATTTTCAAATACTCGTCAAATTGTTATATATCAAAGATCAAATTTATTTTAATAAAACAAAGAAATCTGCCAAAAATCTTTTGCCGAAAGAAAAAAAATTAGAACGCTGGAATAACTAAGAAGTTTCAAATTTATACGTTTTCAAACCAAACCCAATCAGAACCAGTGAATTGAATGAAATTTCCTGACATTTACGTTATTAAATTACTCATAAAGTTATTATTATAAAACTGATTCTGGCGTAGATTCCATAATATATTCAACAAATAAAATGATTTTCAGATATTATACGGTCTGAAAATTATGGTTTATACGAGGATATATTGAAAAATTTTTAGCCTACTAAAATATCAATGTCAAAATATTGTCGTGATATCGAGCAATGCCATTTGAATTGTTTTGTTGCACTGATCTATTGTTTCTTGTTGTTAATTGATTAGGTCATGACCGCAGGTCATTTTCAAGTGCGAGTTTGATGACTAGCAAATTGTACGACCGTGACTGTGCACACCACATAAAAACAAAACATATTTCCTTATATAAATACAAAAGGAATAGATTGAGATAGTTAGTAATAGACTCCTGTAGATGATAGAGCCCTAGCGCTATGTTAGCCTTATAGGCTAGGCCCTTTTAAGTGACGGTTTTAGGTGAGAGTTTTATTTGTTCCCTATTATATTATTCAATGTCCCTTACTTTATAATGTGTATATAACTTTCCCCAGTATCCCTGTTGTTCTATAATGAATGTTTATATTCCTTTGCTACCCCTTGAGTTTCAATAGCTACCATCTGTAGCTACACCCCAAGTCGTATTTAGTATAAGGGAAACAACCCCTTATACGGCTCAGGATGCTACTTTAGTAGCCCTAGTCGCGACAATATTTTATTACTCAACATATTCTCCTCTTAATTGCATACTTTTATTACAGCAAACCTGCAACATCTCTAGACCTTTCAAAAAAAAATGTTTCTTCCTGCTCTGCAAACCAGACCTCCACAGCTTTTATTACCTCCGCATTGGAAGAAAATTTACGACCTCTTAAACTTTTTTTCAGTTGAGAAAAGAGATGATAGTCGGACGGAGCAAAATCAGGTGAATAAGGGGGGTGTTCTAGTAATTCAAACCTTTAATCACGAATTTTTTGAATGGCAACATGAGATTTGTGTGCAGGGGCATTGTCCTGCCAAAACAAAACACCTTTTGATAGCTTTTCCGCGTCTTTTCTCTTTAATTTTTGCCCGTTGAGTAGTCAATCATGATTACTCCATGGCAATCCCAAAAAACTGAAGCAAGAACTTTTCCAGCAGATTTTTGGACACGAAACTTCTTAGGTCTTGGAGAACCGGAGTGTTGCCATTCCATCGATTGTTGCTTTGTTTCTGGATAGTAGAAATGTACCCAAGTCTCATCCATAGTAACTCGGCTTAAGAAGTCTACATCGTTTTCAAATCGAGCACAGATCGAACGCGATGCTACTACCCTTGCACGCTTTTGGTCAACATTAAAACATTTGGTGATCTATTTTGCAGCAATTTTTCTCCTGTCCAAATTGACGTGAACTATATGATGAACATTACCAAACATTACCAAACAATAATTTTAATTTTCAAAATAAAAAATAAAATTTCACCAACATATTTACAAGAAACATATTTACAAGAAAAAGTTAGGTACAATGACCAAATCCATGGATACAATACAAGATCCAGAACCGACTTTCACATTCAACAAGTCACATTAACACATACCCAAAATTCAGTTTTTTTCAAGGGACTTGATAGCTACAATAATCTGCCAGAAGAGATCAAACGTATAGAATCTTTAACATCCTTCAAGACAAAGTTAAAATCATATTTTCTTGATCAACAAAAAACCTAGTAGCCACTTCCTCATTTTGTTAAGTTCGTTTTAGTATTTAGCTTTGACTGGAGTACATATGTTTTAGTATGTTTAACGTATTTTGTGTATTTATCAAATATTTTTTAGAATGTGTATATGTGTATAGATGTGTGTTTGTGTGCTTATAGATGTTGTAGGTATGTGTATTTCTGTTGTATACAAGTGTATATATATATATATGTTTATTTTTTGTGACAAGGGTTCAAATGCCCAATTTGTGAGAATATGTTGTATTGTTCATTCTTGAAACTTATTCAATTACTTGAAAATGTATATTAGCCAAAAGGACTCAATAAAGGATTTATATATATATATATATATATATATATATATGAACGCGTTCGTATGAAATATTCAGTGCGTCAGATATCCGAATAGCTGTTTTGTAGTTTCTGTATTCTTTTTTTGCCAAGAAAGTTAAGACAGGAACTGTAGATCACATCACAGTAATTCAATTGGGATAATACTAACGTTTCGCAGAGAAGAGCTATTATGGTGCTATAGAGTAAACCTTTATTTTGGTAGATTGTTTTTAGTGCATTGGAATTCCAGAAAAATTCTATTCGAAGGGATATACTTTTTTATAAAACACTCCTCTTTCAAAAGATTATCTGATATATTTTCATTTTTACATTGGCTTCACGGACTGCGTTCCAAATCGCTCTGTACAGCTCATCTCCCAACAACTACCGCAACACGTACAACATGAATTCTCAAATTGCTTCATAACAACCATCTTGCTCATGAAATTCTGTATTCTTTTTTTGCCAAGAAAGTTAAGACAGGAACTGTAGATCACATCACAGTAATTCAATTGGGATAATACTAACGTTTCGCAGAGAAGAGCTATTATGGTGCTATAGAGTAAACCTTTATTTTGGTAGATTGTTTTTAGTGCTATGGTAACGCAATATTTTGTTTATGCAGGGAACTGGTCTAGGCTAACTAGATATCAATACATCCTCATAATGTGACTAAATAATATTGTTGTAAGTGACAGTTAAAATATATTTGAAAAAACACACACTATGGTAATACCTACGATTTTCCTCATTCATCCATTTTATTTTCTTCAAAGTATGACTGATAGGTTCATATTTTCTAATTCCGAAAATTAGTCTTGAATAGCTGTTTTGTAGTTTCTGTATTCTTTTTTTGCCAAGAAAGTTAAGACAGGAACTGTAGATCACATCACAGTAATTCAATTGGGATAATACTAACGTTTCGCAGAGAAGAGCTATTATGGTGCTATAGAGTAAACCTTTATTTTGGTAGATTGTTTTTAGTGCATTGGAATTCCAGAAAAATTCTATTCGAAGGGATATACTTTTTTATAAAACACTCCTCTTTCAAAAGATTATCTGATATATTTTCATTTTTACATTGGCTTCACGGACTGCGTTCCAAATCGCTCTGTACAGCTCATCTCCCAACAACTACCGCAACACGTACAACATGAATTCTCAAATTGCTTCATAACAACCATCTTGCTCATGAAATTCTGTATTCTTTTTTTGCCAAGAAAGTTAAGACAGGAACTGTAGATCACATCACAGTAATTCAATTGGGATAATACTAACGTTTCGCAGAGAAGAGCTATTATGGTGCTATAGAGTAAACCTTTATTTTGGTAGATTGTTTTTAGTGCATTGGAATTCCAGAAAAATTCTATTCGAAGGGATATACTTTTTTATAAAACACTCCTCTTTCAAAAGATTATCTGATATATTTTCATTTTTACATTGGCTTCACGGACTGCGTTCCAAATCGCTCTGTACAGCTCATCTCCCAACAACTACCGCAACACGTACAACATGAATTCTCAAATTGCTTCATAACAACCATCTTGCTCATGAAATTCTCCAAGAAATTACTGGAATCTCGCATTTTCAAGGTTCAATGTTTTATCAGCACTTCTGGCGGAAAGTGAAAAGCCTAATGGTCTCTACCTACACCCTAAGTTATTAAACGTAAATCTTCCTGCAGTGCCCCCAACTCCACAATTCCGGTATTTTCTCATTATTTCGTACCGTCTCTTGGAATTAGCTTCTATACTTTGGTGAAATAGGACGTGCTTCAATTGTGGAAAATGATGCGAAAGAAAATGTCACGGTTCATCCTCCCGCGACGTTTCTGAAAACGTGATTTCAGCCACTGGAATATTTTCCAGTGAGGTGTGTTATTGAGTTTTTTTTTCATTTATTTATTTATTCCAAGAAACATTGCTGTTTATAGAGGGATTAAATTTCAACATAAATTGTATAACGACAATAGGTCCAATTATTGAGAATGATTCGGCTAATCTATGAAATACGAGTGAATCAGTCATATCAATCAGAAGGAAACAAAAGCAGAAACAGTCAAAGGTGAAACATTGTTATATTATGGGAAATCATCTGCTGAGTATGAATTTTTTAAGGTCATTTTTAAATTTAGTTTTAGTCCTAATTTCTTTCATTGCCTGTGGTATTTTATTATATATCTCAATTCCCTCGTAAACAATAGACGTTTTTCCAAAGTTAGATTTGAAACGTAAAGCGTTTATTTCATTTACATTTCTTGTTTTATGGTAATGAATATTCGAAATATGATCAAAAGTAAGATCTGTATGTTTTTTCCTTTATCAACAAAGTGGATGAAAATTGAAATTTCAAATTCATATAATGAACGAAGATTTAGTAAGTTATTAGGTTTATATTATTTTATTGAGGGTTCTAAAAAGGGTAATTTGTATATGCATTTCATAGCTTCGTTTTGCAAAGTTTGTAGTAGTTACATAATAGAAATTTTGGCTTAGCCCCAAACAGAAATGAGGTATTGCAATTTTGAATAAATTAAACTGAAATATTTGATTTTCAAATATTTTAGTGGGTTATACTATCTCATTCTAAATAGTATTCCAAACAAAAGTGAAAGTGTTTTTCTCAGATTGTTGATATGATTGGGCCAAGAGAGTGTTGTGTCCATACGTAAACCCACAAATTTTGTATTGTTGGTATACTGAATTGGTGAATTTTTTAATTTTATTGGTCTTAGAGAATCAGTTGTAATACTTCCTTTAGAAATAAACATAATCGATGATTTCGAGAAATTTAACAATAGTTTATGAGCGAGTAGCCAATGAGATAGGATTTGAAGATCCTGTTCAATATTAGACAGAATTTCGAAGTCATTCTCTGCAAAATATACAATAGTTGTATCATCAGCAAAAAGTTTAATTTGACCTTTCAATATCTCGTTTGTTTATATATATATATATATATATATATATATAAAATATATATATTAAAAAAGGATCTGAGCAAGTATAGATCCCTGTGGTACTCCATGGTTCATATTTTTAATTGAACTAAGTGTATTTTTGATATATAGTAGTTGTTTTTTGTCAGCCAAATCATTTTTGAACCAATTGTAAATTTTTCCCCTTATTCCAATATCCAATATTATAATATTCTTAAAAGAATGTTGTGGTTAACCATGTCGAAGATTTTCCGCAAATCTAGTGATAATAACACGTATTTTTTTGTCGAATCTAATTCCAGTGTTATCCTTGAAATTATGTCTACTGCCGCAGACTCAGTAGATTTTCCCTAGATTTTTGAAAACTATATTGTTTATAAGATGCATTTTTAAAAAAAATGCATCTTATTACTTTTATTAACATCCCCAAGTAAGATGTGTAAGATGTGTGATAATTTTGAATTTACAATCCTTATATGATATTTCCATTTGTAGTCTCCATGATGATGGAATAAACGATTCCGAAAGCTTGGAAAAACTCAAAAGAGTTTCCTTTTATATCGCTGCAGACCCTACGAATAGTTATACTCTTTATATATATATATATATATATAGAAAATTACTTATGACATCTACAGCACCAAACAGCTGTCAAAGGTTAGAACTCTCGGAATTAAAACGAAAAATACTCTATTTTCACTTATATATATATATATATATATATATATATATGTTCGGAAAGGTTTCCGCGGTCAGAAATATGTACATTACTAAGTTCATGGGTTGAACCGCGTTGAGAGTTTATAACTCGACGTTTCGGCTCCTGCCATTTTCAAGAGTGTGACTGCGATGCCTCTATCTGCCTACTCCTCGAGTCGTGGTCTTGAGAGATATCAAGGTCTCAACCTGCCTACTCCTTGATCTCAAAAGACGATCCGATGTTGGTTGCACTGTAGTATTTATAGGTGGTTGGCTACCTGGAGGTGGGAGGGTCTTACGGGTTTTCTCGTTTGTCTTGTCTGCTGGTGCCTGCTGTGTAGTTGGAGTTAATGGGATAATAATTGATTGCGGATAAGTTTCACGTGGCCTGGTAATTACGGTTGTAAGAAGGGGCTTCCAAATGGGGTTCAATTTACGGCTATCATCTTTGATGTTCAGGCAATCAGGCCGTTTTTCGATTTCGATGGCTTCTCTGATAAAACGAGAAGTTCTTGAACGTACTGGGGCGATGGTTTTCGTTTTCTCGAAATCTATGGGATGACCCGTTTGGATGAAATGAAGAGCTAATGCGGAGCTGGTGTCTCGATTTCTAACTGAAAGGGAGTGTTGATAGGATCGAAAATGGATCTGTTTCGAAGTTTCTCCTATATAAGAGTGGGGGCAGATAGAACAGGGAATTTCGTAAATACCATGGTCTTCGTTGGGAATTTTGTCTTTTGTTGGTCTGATGAGGTGTGATAGTTTTTGTTCTGTGGTAAAGATGGTTTTGATATTTGCTTTTCTGAAAAGTATACTGATTTTGTCCGTCACCCCTTTGATGTAAGGGAAGAAGACTTTGGATGGACGGTCTTCAACTTGTGGTTCGTTTTTGGTTACTAATGGTTTCTGAAGCTGTTTTTGGATGTTTCTGTCTATGTGGTCTGGTCTGTATCCGTTTTGTAGGAGAGCTTGTTTTACGTTGTGAAGTTCGGATTGTCTGTTGTGGTCGTCGGTTAGTCGGATGGAGCGAGATATCAGAGTATTTACGACTGAGTTGAGTTGTGAGGGATGATGGTGGGACTTGGAGTTGAGATATCGGTTGGTGTGGGTGGGTTTTCTATAAACCGTGTACGAGAAACCTTGTTGAGGATTTTTAGTGATTTGTACATCTAAGAATGGCAGAGTTGAATTGCTTTCTATCTCCATCGTGAAGCGAATGTAAGGGTGTACTTCGTTCAGATGGGTCAGGAAAGAATCCAGGGTATCTCTCCCGTGGGGCCAGATGACAAAAGTGTCATCAACGTATCGTAACCAGCAGGAAGGTTGAAGAGTGGCTGATGAAAGGGCTTTGGTTTCGAAATCTTCCATGAATATATTGGCAATCGCAGGTGAGAGAGGGGATCCCATAGGGGCACCTTTGATTTGCCTATAAAAAGAGTTTTGGAAGGTGAAGTATGTGTTGGACATACAATGTTTGATTAGAGTGAGGATGTCTTGTGATATGTCGTGCTTGTTTTGTAATATGGTGAGGGTCTCGTCAATAGGGATGTTGGTGAAAAGAGAGACGATGTCGAAGCTGACTAGGATGTCGGAGTTAGATATGTTGAATTCCTTAATTCGATTGATGAAGTGGTAGGAGTTTTTCACGTGGGATTCGGATATTTCAACTATAGGTTGAAGAATGTTAGAAAGATGTTTCGCTAAGCGTTGGGTTGGGCAGTTGAATGCACTGACAATGGGTCTGAGAGGGGTTCCGATTTTGTGAATTTTAGGAAGGCCATATATTTTTGGGATTCGAGAGGATCTCTCCTTCGGTATTAATAGGGACTTGACGTCGGATGGAAGGTTTGATTTATTGATCTGGGCTTTTGTTGTTTTTTCCAGGTATGTGGTGGGATCATTGGGGACTTTCCATCCGACGTCAAGTCCCTATTAATACCGAAGGAGAGATCCTCTCGAATCCCAAAAATATATGGCCTTCCTAAAATTCACAAAATCGGAACCCCTCTCAGACCCATTGTCAGTGCATTCAACTGCCCAACCCAACGCTTAGCGAAACATCTTTCTAACATTCTTCAACCTATAGTTGAAATATCCGAATCCCACGTGAAAAACTCCTACCACTTCATCAATCGAATTAAGGAATTCAACATATCTAACTCCGACATCCTAGTCAGCTTCGACATCGTCTCTCTTTTCACCAACATCCCTATTGACGAGACCCTCACCATATTACAAAACAAGCACGACATATCACAAGACATCCTCACTCTAATCAAACATTGTATGTCCAACACATACTTCACCTTCCAAAACTCTTTTTATAGGCAAATCAAAGGTGCCCCTATGGGATCCCCTCTCTCACCTGCGATTGCCAATATATTCAATGAAGATTTCGAAACCAAAGCCCTTTCATCAGCCACTCTTCAACCTTCCTGCTGGTTACGATACGTTGATGACACTTTTGTCATCTGGCCCCACGGGAGAGATACCCTGGATTCTTTCCTGACCCATCTGAACGAAGTACACCCTTACATTCGCTTCACGATGGAGATAGAAAGCAATTCAACTCTGCCATTCTTAGATGTACAAATCACTAAAAATCCTCAACAAGGTTTCTCGTACACGGTTTATAGAAAACCCACCCACACCAACCGATATCTCAACTCCAAGTCCCACCATCATCCCTCACAACTCAACTCAGTCGTAAATACTCTGATATCTCGCTCCATCCGACTAACCGACGACCACAACAGACAATCCGAACTTCACAACGTAAAACAAGCTCTCCTACAAAACGGATACAGACCAGACCACATAGACAGAAACATCCAAAAACAGCTTCAGAAACCATTAGTAACCAAAAACGAACCACAAGTTGAAGACCGTCCATCCAAAGTCTTCTTCCCTTACATCAAAGGGGTGACGGACAAAATCAGTCGACTTTTCAGAAAAGCAAATATCAAAACCATCTTTACCACAGAACAAAAACTATCACACCTCATCAGACCAACAAAAGACAAAATTCCCAACGAAGACCATGGTATTTACGAAATTCCCTGTTCTATCTGCCCCCACTCTTATATAGGAGAAACTTCGAAACAGATCCATTTTCGATCCTATCAACACTCCCTTTCAGTTAGAAATCGAGACACCAGCTCCGCATTAGCTCTTCATTTCATCCAAACGGGTCACCCCATAGATTTCGAGAAAACGAAAACCATCGCCCCAGTACGTTCAAGAACTTCTCGTTTTATCAGAGAAGCCATCGAAATCGAAAAACGGCCTGATTGCCTGAACATCAAAGATGATAGCCGTAAATTGAACCCCATTTGGAAGCCCCTTCTTCCAACCGTAATTACCAGGCCACGTGAAACTTATCCGCAATCAATTATTATCCCATTAACTCCAACTACACAGCAGGCACCAGCAGACAAGACAAACGAGAAAACCCGTAAGACCCGCCCACCTCCAGGTAGCCAACCACCTATAAATACTACAGTGCAACCAACATCGGATCGTCTTTTGAGATCAAGGAGTAGGCAGGTTGATACCTCGATATCTCTCAAGACCACGACTCGAGGAGTAGGCAGATAGAGGCCTCGCAGTCACACTCTTGAAAATGGCTCCAAAGCAGGAGCCGAAACGTCGAGTTATAAACTCTCAACGCGGTTCAACCCATGAACTTAGTAATGTACATATATATATATATATATATATATATATTTTCATATATTGCCCTTCGCTAAAATCAAGTGCGAAGATGTACAACACTTGGATGTAAAAATAGAAACAAAACAAGTCAACAACAGGAAGCCAACCACACATTTGTGGCTTCGGTTAAAAGACCTTGTGCTTACAAGGCAACAACTAACGTCGCCACGGAGGCAGCTACAATCACTTTTGGCTGCCAGTCAAAGGTTCAAACCCTAGCGACTGCAGAACTTTTTCTGATGGCCCGAGAAAGTGCTAGGAATCGCACGTAAAAAGGTAAGACCTCGTTAATCCTTAGCTCGCACAAGTTTCGACTTCTGAGGGCTGCCGTTCGTAAGGGGATGACAGCTGGTTAACGGAAAAAAACATTTTTTTCTTAACAATATCTATATATATATATATATATATATATATATATATATATATATATATATATATATATATATATATATATATATATATATATATATATATATATATATATCTATATCTATATATATAGAGAGAGAGAGGAGGGTAGTCTCTTGACTGGACTAGTTAAAAAAAGCCAGTTAAACTCAAATATTCTCAACCTAAGTGAAAGAATATCCTTGGGGATGCGTCAGAAAAAAAGGCCTTGGTAGGAAAACTCTTTGCTAAATTGTCAAGCTTTTGAAAAACTTTATTTTCATTCTCAAGACATCTGAAAAATTATTAACGAAGTTACACATAACACTAATAAATGATAAAACAACTTACTAGTAACGTTAGTGATTTATACGTGAAAAAGAATTAAATACTGAAAAATCGGGTTTATGCCATTTTGACGGTTAGTTTGAGGTTATGTCGAATAATTTTGATCACAAAAGTTTTTGATTACGTAATTATCTACAACTTTTTTATCGAACATTTTCTGCTAAGGGGTCACGTTTCGCTAAAAATTACAAAAAACCATTTCACCATTGTGGGTGTTTTTTTATTTTATTTTTTTTTGGCCCAAAGTTGGAACCTCGACAACATTTTCCACCTGGTCCTTGGCTGTTATTTTTTGTCTTTTTCACAAAAATTATAAGCACCAGTCTAAATTGGAAATATAACTGCTAGTAAAGAAAACAAACATTCCTATTTTACGACAAATCTGTTGGAACCTGACGCAAAGATTTAACGAGGATAATTCTGCTATTTCAAATGGATTGTAAAATTTATGTGCATTCCATATTTTAATTATTCTTTTAACGGCATTTCGTTTAGTATTGCTGATATTCGTCACTCTGAGAATCATAAGTAAGCGTTGGGTTGTTAAAAATTCAGATGAAAATGTGTTAATTATTTCTTAGAGCGTGACAATATCGCAGTTCTCCACTGCTTTTGAAATGAAGGAAAAGTAAAAAGTAAAAATCTGTTCTCGGGGTTTTAAGATATTCAACTGCTCCAAGGCATGCTGCGTTTTTTAAATATAAACGGAATTAAAAAACAGTTTCAGACGTGTTTTTTGTGTACAACCACTCTGTTGCAGGATACAATGGACATTTGAATTCAATTCGATAGGGTCTTATTCGTGCAAAAGCTACAGAAAGTGTACCAAATCGAGCAAATCGGGATACGGTGAATATGGTGTGGCAATAAAGTTCTGCCTTATTCGATTAACTTTAAAAACAGATACGATACTATAAAACAGTTACGAAGTGAATAGTTACTCGTGATTCAATCCTTTTTCGTTTCATCTTTTTTTCACCTTTTTTGTTTTCTTGCATTTCACTGTATACATTTGATATAAATACTTTCTGTTCTCTTGGGCAAAATAGGTTTCACCTCTGCCCTTATTGTAATGTAATGATAATAATAATAATAATAACATATATCACAGAAACAATTCTTCACTTATTTTCTACTAATGACCAAATCGAATCAATATCAAAACAAATCATTTGATTCCTTTCAGGACAACATACATTAAATGAGAAAGAGTTATAATAATAATTTTTTCCCGCTGCCGACACTGTAAATAGTCCATACATGCTTAGCAACAAAACAGGTAAATGGCCTATATCATTCGTTTACTAATTCATCTTGACAACGGAACTTAATAGTGTCATTTACATGCCTAGGGTAATAATGACTTTGACTTTGACAAGTAATACCTTCAGCTTCATTCATATCAATTTTTAGGTTATGAGACCTTTTGAATATTATTGTTGTCTGCTTATTCGGTAACTTAGTTACACGCACAAGCAACTTAGAATGAAATAGCGAACGAATAATCATGAAGGAAGGGTAAGAAAACAAACTTCAAGTCAGGCAAATTTTGAGAAATGTCAACAAGCAGCGGGAAAAACGTAATAAGTAACACGGAATGTATCGACTGTTATCATCCTCGGCAAGCGACAAGCCTCGGCTTTGCCTCGGCTCGTACTCGCTCACCTCGAATGTTAACACGTCTTTAAATTCCTTGTTACTTAAATAACTATTATTTGTTTTAAGAAACCTAGTTTGTGGACACGTCAATAAAAGCCCTCAGCCAAGTGTATTTCAGGCCTTCAGCCAGTTTCAGAGGGGCACCATGCACATTAAGTAAAGTCATTCTTAAATTCAAAATTCAACTCATATCAGAACTAAGAGAGTTTCAGGCCGAGAATTGGCCGAGCTCTTCATATCAAACGATAAGATTTTATTGGTGCATAGTGGTGGGACTGATTTTTTGTATTTTTGTAGCGGCATCTTGCGTAGTTTAAGTGGCAATATATCATAGAGTTTGATATCCATGACTTTCGTCATGCCTAATCTGTTTTTATTAATTATATCTTTTTTATTTCTGGTGTCATAATTATGTATGTCAGTGAGAGAGGATCATTCAAATTTTGTTCAGTGTTCATATGGTTTTCCTGAACAATCACACAGAAGAGGAGCATTATTTTGAGTTCTTTGCTACCATCAAATTGCAAGACTCTTGAGGTTGATATTAAACAGTATTGGTCCTATCACCATTCTTTGTGGTACACCACATGACATGGTTTTTTCGTCACTCATTCTATCATCAGTATTCACTCTTTGCCGTCTATTTGATAAATACCTCTTACATCCATATCTTCTATCATTGTTTATATAGAATATAGTTAGTCAACCTTATGGGATTATAATTGGATCAAAATGGATGCGACATGTAGATGGCGATAGTGAGCTCGCATCCAAGTCATGTCGTAACTTCAGTGATCTGGCCTCCAAGTCATGTCGTAACTTGATTGAAACAATGGGACAGCATTAAAATCAGGGTTTTTTGAAGAAACCTGCATTAAAATGACGTCAAATATTCATGTTTGTAACTAATCACGCTAGATGACACTCGCGTTTGTCAGAATCCGTGCGGTACCTGGGGGTGCAGCTGGACAAAGGATTAACACTTGGGAAACATGTCAGCTTGGCAATTCAACGAGCAGCGGCAGCTATAAAAAGGACATACCCGTTGATAGCCAGGAGTTCCAGGCTGGCCATGGAGAACAAGGTGTTGATCTACAAGCAGGTCATCAGACCAACGATGACATATGCTTGTCCAGTTTTCTGCAGCCTCCCCAAGTCTCAGATGATGAGACTGGAGAGGATGCAGAACAAAGCACTCCGTATCGTCACAGATAGTGATAGATACATTCGGTTAGACGCATTGAGAGAGCTAGCCGATTTTCCATCCATCGAAGAATTTATCAAACAAGTCTGATAATTTCTACTTACACTTTATCCTTGGAAGTTCGCTTACTAGGGATATAACAGCAATCAGAGCCCACCATAACAGGCCAAAAAAGCATAGTGGGCTAATTTACCAGGCATTGGATATTTTCCATGAAAATCCAGAGGACGTGTAACACCCTCACATGAGCCGATGAATGTTCAAACCCGGTTTTTTCGATGCTTTTCCGGGCGTCCACGAAAAACTCAATGATGAAAATAACTGTCCAAGATAACCTGATGATTTACTTATAAACCACTAAGTCCCCCTGCATAACAAGGAGGAGGCAGGGATAAACAACATCAAAGAGACTTAGACCTACAGCATCTAATAGCCTACCAACACCGTAGGATTCGCCCTAGGGCGGATGTGTGCCAGTTTTGCCCGCCCTCTGGTATCCCACCAAGGACAGGATGAAACCCAACACCTCAAAAATGCAATGTTACCCCATCCCAACCCCTCTGTGGCAAGAGATGGTTTTAACATTGTCATTTTATATATTTAGGTGTTGTAATGTTCTATATTATTTTATATTGTAAATTTAATGTTAATAAACTCTTTTTGATTTGATTTTGATTTTATATAGAACATAGTTAGTCAACCTTTTGGGATTATAATTGGATCAAAATGGATGCGACATGTAGATGGCGATAGTGAGCTCGCATCCAAGTCATGTCGTAACTTCAGTGATCTGGCCTCCAAGTCATGTCGAAACTTGATTGAAACAATGGGACAGCATTAAAATCAGGGTTTTTTGAAGAAACCTGCATTAAAATGACGTCAAATATTCATGTTTGTAACTAATCACGCTAGATGACACTCGCGTTTGCGTCCAACACCAATTACACAGGTATTGACTAACTATCTTACTTCTATATAAACAATGCTTCTATATAAACAATGCTTCTATAGTTGTGAGTAGTACAGAGTGATCTACGGTATCGACACACTGATATAAATTTTGATTTAACATTTTCATAGGATCTTGAGTATATACATAGACATACACGAACAAAATCTTGACTCTTGACTCATAACAAGACAAAGTTAGCCTCATGATACTACTGGTTCATTTGAGTAAAACGGATACATAGTCAATGAATGAGAAGAGGATTCAAAGGTATTAATTTGGAGAGTACAGATAAGTGTTCATCCAGTTATATAATAATAATAATACATTTATTAGCCATTCAGGTACAGTTGTACATATGGTAAGTCATATAAAAGCCAATTAATGATTTGTGGACATAATCCACAGTTACTTGTATAAGTGAATAAAACCAAACCTGAGTCACATACAATACAGATACAGTACATAATACAGTAATAGCATATTTTAGAGGTCATTGAGAATATAAAATGTGTATAAATAAAATAAATGAGTAAATAAACAAACAAACCACGTTCATACGTAAAAATAAAATCAAAGTTATAACAGGTGAGACGACAGCACAGCACAAGATACATATTTGAAGTGAAACAATTATCAGTGTAAATAAAATCATAACATATGAGAACAAATAAACCACGACCATTTTGTACATAGAATTAAAATTATTGAGTTGAAAATATCACAAAGCAGGTAAGACGACAGCACACTACAAGTAATATATTAAAAAGTAAAATGAGTAATATAAAATGAATCACAATGATTGACCATCCAAATATTCTTGACAAGAATAGTAGCTTTTTTCAGCCAACAAACATTTTATTTTATTAAAAAATATTCTGTCATTTTCAGAATTTTCAATTTCCGTTGGCAGGTTGTTGTAGAAACTCAATGCATTGTAGAGAGGGGAATTTTTGAATTTTGTAGTTTTGTGGTTTGGTATTTTTAGGTGACCTCCATGACGTGTGCTGTAAGAAAGTGAAGAAGCATTGACATTGAAAAATTTCAAGTTGCTTCTAATGAACTTTAAACATTGCAAAATATAGATGGATGGGTCTGTTAACACTTTCTCTCTTATAAATACTGGTTTGCAACTATCTCGATAGTCCATATCGAAGATTACTCTTACGATACGTTTCTGCCCAACAAAAACTCTACCAAAATCTTTACTACAACCCCATGACATTGTGTTGAAAGAAATGTGTGAGTATACCATTGCATATGGGCCGTGGTGGTCGGCTGGTAGTGCGTTCGCCTCGCATGCGCGGGGTCGTGGGTTCGATCCACCGATCTCGTGCATGGCATCACACGTTAAAAGGTAAGGGCTGCGTCTTCCCTAGCTCACACAAGTCTCTCGAAGACAAAAAGACAATGATAAATGGTCAGTAAGCTCTCCTTGGCCACACATGTTTTCATCTGCCGAATTGCAAAGAATGCTGAATTCAGTTTCTTGCATATGTGATTGATATGTAGATCCCAGTCTAACCTCTCATCTAAAAATGTTCCCAAGAATTTTACATCTTGCGACATAATTATTTCATTAATAGCGTTTATTTCACCAGGGATATTATCCTTCCTATTATAAAATTTCATTGCAACTGACTTTGTTGCACTCAAAATCAGTTTATTTCTATCACACCATGATGTGAACGTATCAATGATTCTGCCGATATGTGTTAATAACGCATCTGAATCAGAACTAGCAACTGTAATCGTTGTATCATCCGCAAACAAGGTAATGTGGCAATCAGTTACGTGTTGGGCAAGTCGTTGACAAATAACACAAATAGTAGGGGTCCTAATACTGACCCTTGTGGTACTCCTAATTTAACATCACGCTCACTTGACATGAATACGTTATTTCTTACGGCCATACTACGTCCACACATATATGATTCCAACCAAGTCAATAAATTATTTGGAAAAGCAAGCATTTTCAACTTATTTGTTAGAAACTTGGAAGACACTGTGTCAAATGCCTTCGACAAATCGAAAAACAGGCTAACTACACAATTGTTGGAATCTATTTCAGAGTATATGAAATTGAGAAATTGGAATGATGCTGTTTCCACAGAATGATTCTTCCTAAATCCATGCTGGTTACTACATATCTGGTTGTTTATTTCCAAATAATTCATCATATTCTGAAGTTATTCTCATGTTTGAACTTTTTGATGGAGATGAGTAGATTATCGAAAATATTGGCTTCAATTCTAGATGGAGCTTTACAAAATATTCTTCTTTTGGATTTTAGTAAATGTAAATCATCCTTACAACAGGTGTTATATAAGTGGAAGTCGTTTTTTTTCATCTTTGAACTGGCCTGATTTAATTACTGCATCGTTCACTTCCACATTTCCATTATCGCTATAAAAGGCCCTCCCAAAGTTATGACAAACTTTTAACATCATTGAATCAATACCTTCCGTACAATATTCGTGTCGATATTAAAATATATGAAGTGAATGTAATCATTGCATTACACATACAAACAGTTAGTATGTTTTAGTTTGTAGGTACAGTTGTGAATTATTTTTGTTTCGAACCACTGAACCACAAAACCAATATACAGTTGATGAATAATGGGATATGTTTATGCAATTGGATATTTAGTGGAATTTGTTTGCGAATAATGAATTGTAACACGAGTTTTTATTTGTTTTCGGCTATAAAGAGAAATATTTTCATACAGCTGTATCAACTGTGTCCAATAGCTCATAATAGGATCAGAACAATGAAAATGATTCTGTTAGTTTCCTCACTTATTAGTTTTCACACCAAACATTCAAGGAACTATTGATTTCTCTATCAAAATTGGCGTCCGCAGAATTGTTCTTTCTCCAACCGTTCCCGAATTGAAAAGTTCAAATCAAGTTGAAATGGGTTTTTTACAACCATATTTTTTCAATTTCTTGGACTTAGTTTGAAGAACTCAAATTTTTTTGTATTCACATAGCCAATTTCAAGTCGGTTCCAATTCAATCATGGATGTCATGTGTTTTTTACGTAACATCTTCAGTTCCATATTAATGACATAATGTTTCCTTTTCCGGCTATATCTAATACCTGAACACATACAAATATCATATTTTCTGAATCAGCGTGAAATTTCAAGTGATAGTGCGAATTTCAAGTAAATCTGACCATTGTACATTTTTGGTGATTTTTAGGGGTGAACCCCTTCAACTTATTTCGAGTTATTCAGTTTTTGTCCGACTGACTTGAAATTCATAGTGGGCCATTCTGAATCGATTGGTGCCCATTTTATTCCTATCTCGAACCGTTTTCGAATTGAAGAGTTCAAATTGAGTGGAAAGGAGTTTATTTTTGCCAAACATTTTTTTTTTCATCTTCTTTGGTTGACGACTTGTTTATTTTGTGGAAATTCGTGTTCACTTAGGATACACAATGAAATACTTTTTGTCTATTTTCCACGATAATTTTATATTTGTTGGATTTTCCACCACATCTAACATGACATTCAAAGAATTTTCTTCATTTGTAACGCTTACTGGTCTTCCACTTTTTGGTCGTTCTTTGTCACCTACAGTTTCATGAAATCGCTGCAATTTTTTTAAAACGGTTGATTTAGAAATGGGTTTCCGATTGGGATGCAATTCATTGAAAATATCCACTACTTCGTCTTCTATCACCGTATCCTATGATCATTAAAATTTCAATACGCACAGTATCAGATAAACGTGCCATTTTTGCGCGAAAATTATTTACACTAAATGTATTTTTGACATGTGTTGTCAAGATCATCACTGTTAGACAAAAGAACGACGCGGCGTTGTTATTGAGCTGGAAACTTTTAAAGGTAACTTGATGGACTATGAACTTAATGGACTAAAACATTTTTGGATAATTTATTAGAAACTTATTTTTAAAATTCGATATCTCGAAAACTGTTGAATTTAGGAAATGATGTGCTGATTAAATTTTGTTCAGAATTTTGAGAAAATTGAAATGTGAAATAATATATAGGGTGTCCCATTAGAGAAAAAGCAACTTTGTTTCGTCCTGACTTTTGACTGACCCTGTATACTTAATTTTTCATTAATATGATGGATTTTGAAAAACCCTAGAACTTTTTTATTTAAACATTTTTCGCTAGCTATCTTACTTTAGGAAATAATAGACCGTTTCCATACATATCAGCGACCCTATACAGTGTGTCCAAGATAAGAATGACCAGCATGGGGATATCGGAAACGGTAAGACATACGGGGTAGATTAAATTAGAGAAAAGTGGCGCATTTATGTGCCCAACAATATGCCATTTAGAAAGTTTTAATATTCCGAGTAGTTTCGGAGATATCCCAGAAAAACCGAAATTTGAGAATTTCGTTTTTATTTTCTCCTAGCTTTATTTTCAAAGGAAATGTGAAACAAATAGCACTTTGCCATGGCCACTTTTTGAGGACTACACGATAACGTAATCAGAATTTTTCTGCGACGTTTCGTCTTTTAGAAAACATCATCAACTTTTTATTTTTATATGGGCCAAAACTAAAGTATACCCTGTATACGACTCCATTTTTCATTGTGAATACAGCAACGTATCACTCAATATGATTCCAGAACCATTTCTCGCGCAAAATGATATTTAGTGATTGCTTAACCTGTTTTTCTTCAATTTTAGATAGTAGGCGCTGAAAAAAATGACACATAATGCTCTGTCGTCATAATAATACTGTAGTTTGGTAGAATTTTTGACATATTACCGTTCCTACTTTTACATCTCGTTACCTACCTAATTTGTGTTAGAAATGGAAAACGGCAGCTTTTCGAATACTGAAAAATATGTTGTCATGTTACATTTTGTGCCAATGAAATTGTGTTGATGCTAAACGTGCGTACTCTAATAAGTATCCAGAGAGGCGACAACCTGGTAAATCAATATTTAGACGGTTAGTGTTTAATTTGAAAGAATACGGATCATTTATAAAACCTGTGGTTTCCTGACAAAAACTATCTAATGAAGAAAGTCAGCGTGATGTGTTACAGGCCGTTGTCGAAAATCCTGAGGTATCCAATCGCACCATTGAAGATAATACCGTAGTAGCCAAATCCACCGCTCACTTCATTTTAAGAAAAAATTAATATCATCCATATAAATTTAGACTTTGTCATGGACTCAGACTAGGTGACGATGCAAGGCGAAGAACCTTTTGTGAATGGTACACTAGAAAATGCCAAGACGATGAAAATTTCCCTTTCAAAATAATTTGGTCTGATGAAAGTATGATCACCAACAATGGTATTTTTAATAGGCGGAATGTTCATTATTGGTCACAACAAAATCCGCGTGTACACAAAGTGTCCAGACATCAACTTCGTTTCGGTTTTAACATGTGGGTTGGAATTCTCGGTACGAATGTAATTGGGCCTTTTATCTACCAAAACAATTTAACAGCAGAGCGGTACATGAATTTGTTACTAAATGATATGGAAGACGCTCTAGATAATTTGCCATTAGCGGTTACTCACAGCTGCTGGTTTCAACAAGATGGTGCTCCAGCACATAACTCTAGAATTGTTCGTGATTATTTGAACCGTCGCTTCCCAGGACAGTGGATTGGTTCTCATAGTGGTACATCCTGGCCTGCAAGGTCCCCCGACCTAACCCCACTAGACTCTTTCTTTTAGGGATATATCAAGAATCAAGTGTACTCTAATCATAATTTTCAAAATGAAGAGATATGCTAAGATCGGTTACTGCATCCTTTAACAATATTTTTCCTAATATGTTAACTCAAGTTTTAAATTCGTCTGTGAGAAGAGAGTACTTTTGCTTAGAAAATAACGGCGGGTTATTTGAACACTTGTTTCTGTTTATTTTCCTGTAATACATATTAGCTCCTTGTTATTATATTACAATTACATTTATAAACTAAACTTTTGATATTGCGACTTATCTTTGTATTCAACAACGCAAAAATTCCGGCAAGTGGTGAGTTAAAATTTATACTTGTATAAATAGGACTAATTAATTTACTTCATGTATCAAAATATGACATTTTTTCCAGCGCCTACTATCTAAAATTGAAGAAAAACAGGTTATGTAATCAGTAAATTTCATTTTGCGCGAGAAATAGTTCTGAAATCATACTGTGTGATACGTTGCTGTATTCACAATGAGAAATGGAGTCGTATACAGGGTATACTTTAGTTTCGGCCCATATAAAAATAAAAAGTTGGTGATGTTTTCTAAAAGACGAAACGTCGCAGAAAAATTCTGCTTACGTTATCGTGTAGTCCTTAAAAAGTGGCCATGGCAGAGTGCTATTTGTTTCACATTTCCATTGAAAATGAACCTAGAAGAAAATAAAAACGAAATTCTCAAATTTCGGTTTTTCTCGGATATTTCCGTAACTACTTGGAATATTAAAACTTTCTGAATGGCATATTGTTGGGCACATAAATGCGCTACTTTTCTCTAATTTAATCGACTCCGTAACTCTTACCGTTTCCGATATGCCCATGCTGTTCATTCTTATCTTGGACACACTGTATAACGTTGCTGTGGAATGGGACAGGTATTTTGTCTTTGACTTTTGAAAAGAGATTCGAAATTTTTGTGGTGTTGTATTTGGACATTTTTATCTGAGGAAATATTTTCAAAGACTTTCCTGTTATTCACTGTGACCCTTTTAGGCCTCCGAATATGATACTTGATTTCCACTCTACTCCTGCATGAAGTTATCTCCGTTAATATGAGCTTCTAGTGTTCGGGAACTCAAACTCGTCAACGTCCCTTAATTTCCAGATTTCCTTCCAAACGATAAATTATACGCCCTCGAGACTATAAAGTCTGTTGCGTATTTAGCGTTAGGCTACTAATCTTTCTGAGCCATTTGCTTGCTACGTTCACAAAGTGCTATTCAGATGTCGTTTCACCTTTTCGAGTTGAATGGCCCCTTCTGTTCAGTTCCTTTCCTTTTTGACGGGAAACTCAACGAGATAATGTACTTCGCGTATGAATGCCTTGCATGAAAGACCGAGTTTACGTCAAGTGCGGAATTACAAATAGTCCGCGAGCCAGGTAAAAATTTGGTCCATTATTTCCTGCCAAGCGATAATTAGTGGAACGCATCAGAGAGTTGTATTATAAAGCTCATTAGGCTTTTAAAACAAACTAAATGCAAAATATTGAAAGGCGAAGAAATGATTTTGTCAAATTATTGAAAAATAAAAATATTGTTATTATTATTTCGATAAAACTGAAAGGTATCGAAATAACACAGCAAATGTGTAAAACAAAATGGTTAAGACTTCCGCGGCCGAAGTTTTCAGTGTCACAATTTTCACTCGGGTGTGAAGGCTGTCGTTTTTTGGAATTTCTTTCAAACTTTTCGCTAGCGCGAGTGGCTAGCTTCTTCAGAGGCTTATACATCATGAATAATCTCTGATGACTGGAAATTCCGTCTGCGAAGATTGTATTTATTCTTGTTCATTAATTACCGTATCTGGATTTGGTACATTCTGTTAGAAATGATTGAAAAATATTGTACGTTGAGATTATTGTTGTCAACTTGTCAGTAAAAACTCATTTTCATAAACGCATTTTCATCAAAGATTTTGTCCTTATTTCTCCATTTCAAACATTTTGGCGACCGTAACAGGACTGTAAAATGGAGAAAACAAACCAATTACAGAAAGAGAGGACTCAGCTGAGACGTGCGTTTACAAAAATATATAGAAGAGCAGAAACGAATAGCATTTCAAATTCTACCAGCGAAAGAGCCAACAACAAGAAGAATGGTAAAATTCCGTTAACCGGGCGCTACAAGCTATCGAAAAAAATTTTTGGGACTTACGTAGTTTGACCTCCAGAATAAAAAATCCAAATGAAATTTTCGGCGGTCTCAAGTAATTTCGGAGATACGGGCCTTTTTTTGAATGAAAACTGGCATTTTCTAGCACACGTTTCTTCTTCGAAAAACACACTCAAATGCCTCCTGATTTTCACCAGCACAATATACACACCCTAATTCACCAGTTTGACACTTTTTTTTTTTCATTGAAAACAGTTTTTTATCAACAAATTCTACTTTATTTTACTTTACTTTGACGTAAGGGCGAAGCGACATTGCCAGTGTGATTCCAGAAATATTCAATTCACGTATAAAGTCTTGTTCATACTCTCGCGAATTTCGCAGTTTTTTTTGCGAATAAAATGTCTGCCGACATGGTTCTGCATCGACGATTGGTCCGGCATGACGGCAGCCATTTTATTCGCAGAAAAATTGCGAAATTCGCGAAGGTTTGAACAAGACTTAACATGGAATATTTTAGTGAATGAGTAAGAAAAATTGATAACCACAAAATTTTCCCATCAACACTTTAACTGCACCTATGAAACAATGGTACTTATACTGTTTCTAAATGACTAGCAAAATTCAAAGGACGAGATAGATCACGGAAATGTGCGCAAACATAACATGAATACACATGCGCACAAAAAATAATGAGCACTTTTCACATAAAATGAACCTACTTCAATGACTATAACTTATCCCGACAGACCCGATCTCATGCAAACCCAACCGAACTTACCCGACTATACAATACAGTTAGGTTGCGTCTTTTCTATCTGTTTGCGCATGCGCACTTACCAAAAATGAATGTTTGAGATTCGACACGTTTATTCAAGTAATTATTTGTTCGCAAAAAATGCCTCCTAGCTCTGTCTTTTTAAAAATATCTTTTGTGCATTCAAAATATTAATACCAAGATTTTTTCCAAATCCTGTTCTCACAACGAAATGGCTTGTTTCATAACAAGGTAGCCAGTATCAATGTCTTTCATTGAATCAACAACAGCGAGTCTTAAAAACTTTACAATACAATGCGACGTTGTCAGATTCCCTAAAATTCCTGAATACTGAATACTGAATATGAAGTGTTTGTAGTGGATAGTTTTCAGAAGTATTGGCGCCCTAGAGACTGGCACTTTTTTCTCAAATAATAATAATGATAGTTCCTCATAAACACTCGAAGAGTGAACCATTCTTAGTGAAGATATTCAGCAAGAAATACGTAAGCAAAGCGAGCACGCGCATTCCTATTACTACTTTGTAACTTATGTAACTTATCTCTTACTTCTTGGTGAAGATATCTGCGAGACAGACACGAGCGCGCGCATTTCCATTACTACTTTGTCGATTTCTGTCAACTTTGAGTAGAAATTTTCATACCTTATCTGTTAGTGAACAAGACCAGAAATACGCGAGCGAAGCGAGCGCGCTCGCCCGACATTTCGCTAAACTAAATTTTTTTTGATAGCTTGTAGCGCCCGGTTAATGGAATTTTACCAGAAGAACGTAAAGAATTGGATAGGTTTCTGGGGTCAATTCAAGAAAATCCATGAAGATCCGGAAATTGACAATGAAGATAAGTTTCAGTATTTAGTAAAAGCCACAGAACGGAACACAGCAGCTAGAGAGTTGGTTGAAAGCTTCCCACCTCCTGGAGACAACTATGAGAAGGCTATCAAACAACTAAAAACTAGGTTTGCTAGGGATGAATATGATGAATAGGATGAAGTATACGTCAGGGAGCTCTTGAATCTTGCCTCAAGACAATCTGCAGCAAATAAAAAAGGTATGTCTTTATATAACTTTTTGATAAGCTCGAAACACAACTGAGAGCACTTGAAACGTTGGGTGTTACCACAAACAAATATGCAGCAATGTTATATCCATTAGCAGAGTCCGCTTTACCCGAGGATATCTTGAAAGTTTGGGAAAGGCACCGGAGTTCAATTTTGAGAAAAAAAATCACGGGAAAATGATGCGGAAAATTGTACTAATAATTTAAATCTTTCATTAGAGTTTTTGAAAGCTGAAGTGGAGAGCGAAGAGAGAATCAAGTTAGCGCGATCTAGCTTTTTACCCGGCAAGGAAACTGGAAAAGCACATTGCAGTCACAAGGTAAAATCACATGATGAATCTCCACTAAGAAATACTGCAGCTACAATCATCACTACACAAAAAAAGGAAGGTAAGAATGCTAATAAGTGCCTATTTTGTGAAAAAACGCATTAAAGCCAAGAATGTTTCAAAGCACAAAAACTTTCATTTGATGAAAAAAAGGAATTGATTATTAAAAGAAACTATTGTTTTGCCTGTCTAAGACCAAATCATTCTGCTAAGAATTGTAGATTTTTCATCAAGTGTTTGTTATGCGGAAAAAAGCATTATCCAATCATGTGTCCTGAATTGTAGGCGAATAAATCTGTCATGTTTTGATGTTTTGGGATTCTAAAAATTACCGAAGGTGGGAGTATGTTAGAAATGATTGAAAAATATTGTACGTTGAGATTATTGTTGGAAACTTTTGTTAATTCGTCACTGTCAGCTTGAGTAAAAACTCATTTTCATAAACGAATTTTCATCAAAGATTTTGTCCTTATTTCTCCATTTCAAACACATTCTCACTAACCCTAATTGACCCCTTTCTACCTGTCGGCTTAATGTCGTTGATATCCTTTGTTCTTTCAGAATTACTTATTCTCGTATCTGGGTTAAGCATATTTTCGATAACATTAATTGACACCTTTTGCCTGCTGTCTCATGTCGTAGTTTTCTTTTGTTACTCTGGAATTTCTAGGAATGGGATTCCATATTCGGTTGAGGTTAACAGCTTCTTCTTTTCTGTTGAAATTCTCCGTGTGTTTGTGGATCTCTATTGCCTCCCGTACAAGTCAACTATGGTATCCCTGGTTGGGGGCAAGAAATTTTACGTCCTCAAACAGAATCCTGTGGTTCCCTTCACTGAGCGCGTGTTCTGCCACTGCCGTTAGGCCTAATCTGCAGTTCGTCTAATGTTCCTTCAGCCTTGTTCCCATCGATCTTTTTGTGGTTCCAATGTATACCTTTCCGCAAGTGCATGGTATGCGATACACCCCCGCTGCAGATAGTGGGTCTCTTTTGTCTTTTGCCGACCTAAGGCTTTGTTGTATTTTCTTGGTGGGTTTGAAGACCGTGTTGCCCCAAGAGTTTTCCAATTCTTTCTGTGACCTTAGGAATATATGGAAGATACGCACGTGCAACTATTGGGAGGAGGATCAAATAGTTGCACGTGCGTATCTTCCATATATTCGTATATATTCGTATATATTCCTAACGTACACAAAATACACAAGTTTATTTTTTTCAATTTTCTTCCAAGCATCTCAACTGAGATATTGGCTGTAAGAAAAGATTTGGGTATAGGAATGCAATCAATCATTTTGTTTTTTTGATAATATTTCTCAAATGTTGTTCAATCTTATCTTTTCACAATTTTTCCTGTAATAAATAAATCTTATCATTATTATAACCACGATCACATTTTTGTTTTTCATATTGGTTTAAATTTAGTTATTTATCACTCATTCTTTCAGTTCACGTCAACATTTTATTTAAAAAAAAATCGATTTCCTAGTCGTTTAAATAACCGTTTATTGTTTTTTTTCAGTATAGACTCTAGTTTTTATAGAATTCTCACACAAATATTTTGAAACAGGCGATGAAAATATATCAGAATTTAAAATGTTTACATGCAAACTTGCTACTTTGGTGAATTTTGTTGAGGTTGACCAAAAAACCTCAAATTTAGGATTTGTTGTTTGTAAAAAAAATTGTTAGAAAGTGTCAAATATCATTATGAATGAATTTATTTGTCGTTGGCTTCATTCTGATTCGTTCAGGAGATAGTCTAGCCGTATACCACTCAACCTATGGATATGAATGCATTGAACTTCCGACATATTCTTTGCATGATTTTTCTTTTTACCAAATAGTTGCATGTACTATAATTTTAAAATAAATACTTTCGACCGCTTTGTGGTCTCGGGTCAAATTACTGTACATTCAACTATTTCCCAAGCAAAATCACGCTCAAAATATCTTTAGTGTTCAATAGATATATTATATTATAATTAACATCAGTTCTATTTCAGAATTTCAGTTATGGACAAATCGTAAAAATTATAACCATTTTGTTCGTGAGATAGTGCAGTTGTAAGCATTTAAATTGTCCCCTGTTTATAGAAAACTATGTACTGTTGGAAAGGCGAACATATGAATCCTTAGGTTGTTTATGAAGGAAACTCATCCTTTCCGAAATAACGGAAAATTCCACCATTTTGTTTTCCAGTTTTAACAGATTAAGTGAAAATTGAAACGATTCTGTTAATGATTTTTGTTTATTTCTATGAACATGAAACCGGTCCCCCATGTGGGTTGAGATATGTTTCGGCGTTGAGATTGGGAGAACATTACAAAGTAGTTCTTGTACAATACTTTGCCAAGAATCTGATAGATATAATTCAATAGTCGTAGGGGGCAGTAGTTGTTTCTTGTTGGAGACTTGCCGACGATTGAATCTATTGTATAGGTTAGATACATGAGTCTGGATTGCCTAATTTATTTTTATTATCAGATTATTGTCTTACTCTGCTACAATAAAACATCCTTCATGAGAAATCAACCGAATTAAGGTATTCATGAACCACTCAGTTTTTTCTGAGGAATACTTAATCCGACTCAGAACAGAAAAATCAAGTATAAAAACAGCAAAAGGCTCATCCTGTAGCTAGAAAACTCATACGATGTATCTGTAAAATGGACTTATAATAAGGTGGCCAGGATTTGAAATTAAAAAAAATATATTCGAAAGCCATTTGACCTAGAAAATGTGCTCTAGTCAGTCCATTCTTCTTCGAAAATATGACTGGATAAAAGTAATTTTCTGAAACGCAATAAGAGATTTTTCCTGTTATTGGTAAATAATCTCTAAACGTTTAACCCAATTTTCTCCTACATCTTGGACTGTTCGTTACTTGCAATTATGGGACATAAATGGGGAAACTTGAGCAATTTCCTTTTTTATAGCTATTTTCATATGAAGCTTATTGTCGTTAACGCTGTTTTCACATAAAGTACAGTCTGCACTTCCGGAACAAAATTGAAACGAAAACACTGAAATGAAATCTTCATCAACTTAATGGCTCCCAGGCGAGATAGTTGAATCAATTCGCGATAAATCTTCGATAACGATCCATAACTATGAAATTCATAATAACCTACCGACTCAATTAATTTATAAGTTTCGCCTGGAATTCAATTTACTTTGAAAATAATTTGGTATGGATCATTGGAAAAACACCTTAAGGAATAAATTACCCATAAATATTCGACTCGTGATAATTTTCACTCCACATTTACATGGTGATTTTAATTTTCTAAATAGTGTCGGATTTTACTCTAATAGACATTGTGTTCCCTTCTGATTTTACTAATATTTGTTCCTAAGACTAGTCCCAAAAATCAACAATTATTCGATTCGTTTTTGTAGTAGATATAAAGAAGATGAAGTACAAAATATCAAGTCCTCACGTTGTACTGTGTAATACATTCTTATTTTTACATCTAACATGATTACACCAAGAAAATTTGTCTATTACTGGAAGCTAAAACGGTCTCAAGCCTCTCATTCACTTGAATATTATTGATTCGAAGCAGGTCTTGGAAGAAAGGAAAATTGAAACCAATGGTAAGAAGTCTCTACCGAAGAAGGAACTTTCGGAAATATTTATTCAAGGAGGAGAAGAAACTTCAAATTAAACGTTTTAATTTGAAGTTTCTGGAGAAGATTTGAGTTCAATAGTGAACAAACTCAACTAGAATACATAATAAATCCTTGAAAAGAGAGCTTCAGCCACTCATTATCATTTCTGCCCAAAAAACTGTGGCAATAACCTCATATTCCATTTCCAGTGTTATATCCATCGTCAAATCAACTTAGGCTATTGAATATCGATAAAACTGTTTTGCTTTAACGACATCCATAAAACCTCCTTAAAGCTGCTATAAATCTACGAGGGCCCACTCCTATGAAGGTTCTCAGGGCTATTTTGAAATGCAAGCATAAAACCTGCTTGCCTTATTCACAGGATTCTTAATAATCTCCTGAGGATCATTATAAAACCAAATCATGGGACTGTTATAAACCTGTATGTCATTAATTGAGGTTAGAAAATATTCCATAAATAACTACAGCCAAAACGGACTTAAATTAATCTAATTCTTCAGTTGCGAAAAATAGGGCGACTAATTTACAAGCAAAAATATAATGATGGCGTCCTGGCAGTGATATATGAAGAATATATTGGTATTCAACAACGTGAAATGTCTAATATCATCTGCGAATGAAATTTTTTTGACAAAATGACATGAATTGAAATTAGGATCTCTTTAGTTGTTCCCTCTGGTTGTAATAAAATATGGCTACCCTACCTTTATTCCATTTAGCTGCACATATTGCCGTCATAAAGTCGTTTCTCCTCAAAATAAACCATTTTAAAACCATTTTATCCTAAAAAAGTACGTTTGGTATTATTTAATCCAATTTCCAAAATATTTCGACTGTCAATTGTCAATCCCGCCTGACATTCGTCTTTTCGTGATCGACGTGGTCAGTATACTCAGTGTCTATACTCCCGTGATAAGTATTTGGTGTCTTAGTCTTGTGAAACGTTTAATTACTATTTATTTTTTCCAGTTATCTTTACCCAATGTGATTTATTTATTACGGGTTAGGAGGAGCTACTAGCATTTAAGTAGAAATAGTTTTATGCTTTGATTTTATAGCGGTTCTCGAGAGTACATCTCAAAACCTTGATAAAACCTCATCGTGAGTTTTATTACAGAACCATTGCATGGACTTGAGGAGTGCTATAAAACCATAACAAAACTAAGTTTCTATGTGGATTATTTTAATACCAAAAAGATTTATCGTGTATGTGTATAAGCCATTGTAAAACCATCATAAAAACAAATATACTTAAATGCTTAATGGTTTTATCTTATAGCCTTCAGGAGTGTTTTGAAACTGATTCATAAATCTGTTTGCTCTGGTAGCGTATTAGGAATAATATATGACCTGCATAAATCAAATTGGGCATTACCTAACCTTCATAAAACTTTCATAAAACTAGGATAAATCCAAATAACATTTAAATTGTTACTTGGGATCGTTTCTACAGATCCTGAGTAGTAGGGCTATAAGGACCTGGGAGCCAAAATACACAAGATTTGTGCTCAACTTGGCTTCGGTATCCAGTATCCTCATAGGGTTTCGAAAATGTAGATCTCCTTCAGCAACTTTCAACAGCCTTCCTCCGCCAAATTTTGAAATACATCTAATATTTTCGAATATTTGGCGGAGGAAACGATGTCGAAAGTTCGTAGAGCAGATCTAGTTGGTTTTTGGAACCCTATGAGAATACGGAATTCAAATAGAAATAGAATCTTGTATGAATGATGGTTTTTCGGGTTTTTAGGCCGACGTTTATTTAGAGAAAAACTCGACGTTTCGCCAACACGAGTGGTTGGCATTTTCAAGAGAAATGTTTACAGTTTCGAACACTGAACACTACAAGTAGTGTTCAGTGTTCGAAACGTCGAGTTTTTCTCTAAATAAACGTCGGCCTAAAAACCCGAAACACCATCATTCATTCAACGATGGCCGCGAAAGCCTTTCACAGAATCTTGTATATTTTGGCTTCCATATCTTCATAGCCTCACTTCTCGGGATCTGTAGAAACGCTCTTCGATAGCCTGAGTGAAATGCCGATGGATCTAACACTAGGAAAATTCATTTATGTACATCAGAAAGAGGAAATATCATTTATGAAAAATTTATAATGAATGGACGAAAAGTAGGGCTATTTTCAAAAATAGCAAAAAAAGTTATGAAAAGTTATTTAAAATTTTATATTATACCAATATGCACAATTTGAAAACTTTATCAAGAATAATTGGATAGCGTTTAGCTAAAAGGTACCAGCGTCAAATTGTGATATTGAGGAATGACTTGATAAAGTCCAATCATTTTTGAAAACTGTACAATAATTATTGAAGTGGCGCTTGGCACTTTCATCTATAGATGGTACCACGTTCAATGAATCACTTGGATCTTTTACATAAAGTAGGTTCCAGCTTTAAGAGTCGTATGGTACCCTCATTTCAAATTTAACGAGTTGGCGCTTGGTACCTTTCAGTTAAACGCTATCCAATTTTACTACCTATTTTTTATAAATATTTTTTTGTTGATTAAAAATCCAAAATTTTTTGTTCTTAAAAAGCATAAATCATTTATGAACATCCTGTTCATATTTTCGATGAACTAGGAGTTTATAAAAAATTAAACAGAAACTTGTTTTACGGATATTTAAAAGAGATTATTTTTACTGCATAATACATATTGTATCCATAAAACTTGATTACTTTCGAAAAAATTGGTCTCCCACTGCGAATCTTTCTTTGTGAAATTTAAAAAATTACAAAAAAATAACTGCAAAAGTAATCAGTGCTAACGACCGATGATGAACTCTTTACTCCCATAAAGACCTACTACGTAGGCTAATTATGGCAAGTACCTGTCAGAAAACAACTACTTCCCTGGCTAAGATCACGACGAGTATTGAATTGAATCTAACAGCTGTCTTCCTCGATTGAATCTCTCAACCCGGAGATTCGGAGTGTTCTTCCTCTGCTCGCTAAGTGGAGCGGCCTAGAAACTGTTTCATCTCGTGAACCAGTATTGACTAATCAGCGGAGTGTGTATTGGTTTGGACGGGGAACAGATGGCTTCAGTGCTGTCTGTGTTGACCTGCCCTTGCACTGATGAGAGGCAACAACCTCGAAACTGGTCTGCAGGTGGTCACCCTGTCCAAATCAAAACATAATTCTGCTGGTTGGTCACAGAGGGCACTTGCAATAGCGTCCTCTGATGCTTTGAGGAACGTTGCACAAGTAGATGTTAGATTTAATTCAATACCCGTCGTGGTCTTAGCCAGGGGAGTAGTTGTTTTCTGACAGGTATTTGCCATAATAATCCTACGTAGTAGGTGTTTATGGGAGTTAAAGGGTTCATGATCGGTCGGTAACGACTTTTCGTTAGCAAACGATCTCCCAAAGATTTCTGTCTTCTTAAAAGTAATCAGTTTCATCAGTTTGGCACTAGTATTTGTGAACTAACCTAACAAGTTTCAGTTTGTAAATTGAAACCAGTTTTTCAAGTTGAGATAGGAACCGTCTCAATTGAGAATTGAAAAAGGTGACTCATCTGAAAATTTAAAAAATCTACGATAAAAATGAAGACATTTTTCTTGATATCTAACAGAGAACAACTACTTTCCCTTCTAAGACTACACTGAACAATGAACTATATCTGATTTATTGAAAATCCTGTTCATATAATCAAAAAAATCAACATTTTTTTAAATTCTGCTCTAGCATTTGGGAGCAAACCTAAATAATTCTATTTCATTGATCAAGTGAGATTAAAATTATTTCTTAAAATTGATTTGGAAAAACTGCGTTTTACGAATAATTATTTCTGATAGATATTTCAAATTTCGCATATGGCAGTAAAATTCAAGTTTAAAGATAACCCAGCTTTTTTTCCAAAACTTTTCTAAATTGCGAGACATAGCGTATTTCATTCCACATGAAAACACCATCGTCTTATGTATTTTTTGTCGCTTATTTTTTCATTTTGTAGAATCGATAGATATTACGAAAATGTACAAAATGACCTGGAAGGAATTATTCCAAGTGATTCTTTCTCCATATGGATCCAAGGACATTTTCAAAATTTCATATCGGATCTTATGAAGTGAAACATAAAACTATTGCTGACTATTATGAGCTGACGATTTTGTCAATAAAACTGATTTAAATCATCACAATCTCACCCTTAACAAAGTTGATAAATGAGGCCATAAAATCTGGAACTTTTCCTGACTGTCTCAAAATAACGAAGGTTATCCCAATTCCGAATGAAAAAATGTCGAAGAACTCTGTAAACTAAGATATATCTCTATACTGCTTACATTTGGTAAAAAGCAGCTCTAAAATCTGGTAGAACACTTTGAACCACATTTAATCATTCCGTACTACTAATATGAATTCCAAAACGGGAAATCGACGATAGATGCTGTAATGTAGCTGGTATTTAAGATTGTCGGAGGATTCCTGAAATTTGTCCACACAGGCACAGTTTTCTGCGATATTCAGGCCATATGTGGTAACGTGTCAGATGAAACTCTGCTAAGAAAATGAGACTAGTTCAAATTTGGTAAAAATTCGATTATTCTAGTTAGCTCTAAATGCAAATTCTAAAAGTCATGAAGAAATTGAAAGAATTTGTAATATATGAACTATTGAAACAGCAATAGTCATAGTGGAAACCAGTTTTTTCAATTTTGCACTAACATTTGGGAACAAATCTAAAAAATTCTATTTTATTGATCAAATGGGTTTTTAATTATTCCTAAAAGTTATCTGAGTTGAAGAAACAGCGTTTTCTGATCCACAAATGAATATTGAAAAAAGGATGCAGTATTCAATTATTTCAGATGAATATTTGAATTTTTGAGTTTGAGATAAAAATTTAATTTAAAAAATTTTTATTTGGAAATAACTCCACTTTTTGACAATTCGCATTAAATTTTTCAAAATTATATTACTTCTAATGGAAACAACTTCCGTAACTTATGTTACTTTTTCCGTATAATTTTGAATTTTGTAAAAAATGACATGATGTTAGTCAAGTGATTTACCTAATGGAACCATCGACACTACTGAAAAATTATATTAGGACCCATAAAGTTCTGTGTTCTTTTTTTAAATATTCATTTGTAGATTAAAAAATGTTGTTTCTTCAACTCAAATAAATTTCAGAAATTACTAAAAACGTATTTGATCAATTGAATATAATTTATTAGGTTTCTTCTCAAATGCTAGAGCAAAATTGAAAAAAACTGGATTTCACTATCGAAAAATTGTTTTATTTACAATTATTCTACTTCGATTTTTCAAATTTTGCATATGAATCTCAAATTGAATTGTGAACAAATTTTTTCAATCACTTTTTTGCCTTTGAAAATAACCCCACTTTTTGTCCATTCATATTGAATTTTTCACAATTGATTTTTAGGAAAACTATAACTTTCAACACCTCTTCCTCCGCCAAATATTAAAATACATTTTATAAGTTCTACTTTTTGGCGGAGGAAGAGATGTCGAAAGTTGCTGGAACTAATCCAGCGAGTTTTCACACACCCTATGAGAGAGAAAACAGGATTCAAATCGTAGAATCTCGTGTATTTTGGCTTCCATGTCCTCACCACTCCATGCTACCCCACTTCTCAGGACCTATAGAAACACTTTTCGATAGACTAAGTTAATATGCCTATCATTGATAAAAAATGTATTTCATTTCTGCATATCAAAAATACTAAAAATCAATTCACAAAATTTATTTTGAATTGACGAAAATTGGGGTTTTTTGAAGGATGGCAAGAAAAATTATAGAATATTAAAAATCCATCTAGAATAATTGTAAATAGCTGTTTTCTCTGAATAGTTTTGTGTTGATTCAGAATCCCAGTTTTTTGGTCTCAAACATCTTCTAGGAATCATACAATACTTATTCAAACGATGAATTAGATCTTTATTAAAAATTAAACAGATATTTATTTGGCGAATGTTTGAAGGGGGAAATTTTTGATAAAATAATAAAAATTAAATAATACAAGTTTCCACATTCTACTACAGAATACATATTATTGTATTCCTTCCTTTTACATAAATCTTGATTGCGTTCGAGAAAATTGGTATCACATCGTGACTCTTTATTCATGAAATTTAAGAAGTGATCTTTTTTTCGAATTTTTAAGATATACACCATTGCAAATCAACAGTTTTTTAAATTTTTGTCTCGCATTTGGAATCAGTTGGAATATTCTATTTCATTGATTTGATAAGTTTATACTTATCCCTGAAAGATATTTGAGATAAAAACAGCGTTTTTTAAACACCAAAAATATATTTAAAAATGAAAACAGTATTCAGGTATTTGAGATAGGTATTTCAAATTTTGTAAATGGGACTAAAATTTTATTCTGAAAAAATTTAATTCAAACTTTAAAAATAATCTAATATTTTTTCACAAATTTCTCAACATTGCAAGACATGTAGTGTGTCTCATTCCACATGGAAACACTCTCGTATCTTATCTAACTTCTGCCATATGTTTTTTAAATTTTGTAGAAACGAAAGATACACCGAAAACGTACAAAATGATCTGGAAGGGATAATTTCAATTGATTCGCCATATGAATACTCTGACAGTTCCAAAAAATCAAATCAGGTCATAATAGGTCGATATTTTCTCCGGATTTTGAACAAAATGGAGTAAAAACTAGTACTGACTATTATTATGAGCTGATGATTTTTTAATAAAAATGATCGAAAATATAATCTCACCATAAACAAAGCTAATGAATGAGGCCACAAAATTCGGAACAGTTCGAGTGCCTTAAAATTGCAAAGGCTATCGCTATACCCAAAGAAAAAAATGTAGAACACTTTCAGGCACATGAAATCATTCCGTACTACCAATACGAATTCTAAAACTGGAAAGTGACGACAGATGCTGTAATGCAGCCTGTATTTAAGATTGTCCAAAGATTCCAGAAATATTTCCAGGCAGGTATAGTTTTCTGCGATATTCAGGCTGCATTTGATAGCGTATCACATGAAACTCTGCTTAAATATGAGACCGGTTCAAATTTGAACAAAAACAAAAGAAAAAACAAAACACAAAACAAAAACAGTAGATTCTCTTGAATAATAAGGCATCTGATATCAAAGAAATAATAAACGGAGTTTTCCAAGGATCGGTTTTGGGGCCCATTCGATACTTAATTTTCGTGATTTATTTCAAGACTGATGCTGACTCTGAGATTACACAATTTGCTGATGATATTCCCAAATTCAAACTACGAGGTTTTACTAAATGTTATGAAGGAAGCAGAATCAAATGCTTATAAATAGTTGACAAATAATGAATCAAACCTGAACTGGACAGGCGATAAAGATCTAGGGGGTGCATTAATAATAGAAAGTTACTACAGGAAAAATTACTTGATTATATTGCCTGCCAACTGAGATCAGAAATATATAGTTCAATTAACCAGAAAAATGCTATTAGATCTGCACTTTTGTATTTTACCTCCCTTTCTCAATTTCCCGCACCATATAAGATGAAGGCGCAATCCACCTCTCTTCCATCTGCATTGCAAATGCCTTCATCTCAATCTTCTACGACGTTTCGAAGATTGAGAGAACAAACAATAAAACGGAATTGAGTAAATAATGGAATCGTTTTTTATCCGATACACCTGACGGAAAGTTAAGAACGTGTGTACAAGCAGTTTCCCAAGAATCCATATCCGGTTATATTTCCGATTATAAATATGAAACTGGCTGGATGTCGAAGGGTATTGCCTGAAATCTGAAACTTTCCGAAGGATTTATGTCGGGATTTGATGCAAATTTTCTATCTGAAATGTGCAGGGTTGAACTTGGCTTTAACTTGGCAGTTTCAGACTAGCCAGGCTTTAATGGCGACATCAGGTTAATCACAACACCAGTACAACACAAAGGTTGATTTTGATTTTCAATTCAACACGTCTTGGTGTGAAACTGTCAGTTTTGCCATCATTTCTAGCTACAAATAATGTGCTACGGGTCAATTTTGAGGGGATAGAAATTATACATATAACGCATTAGCTCAAGTATTCTCTCTATTTTCTGATTCAATATTCCATTTTCCAATTGCCTCATTGATTCGTTATCTTTCCCTAAAAAAAACAATTAGTTAAATTTCGATTGAAATAATCTTGGCACATCAAAAGTAAACATGTCACCCCTATCACGTAAAATCAGGCAATCAATCATGTGTCAGGATGGATGATTTTCTGAGATTCTGCCACCTGCCTTGGACTTTTTGCTGATTTTCAGCTGAGAAGGTTAAATTGAGTTTCATGTGCTAACTCAAAATCGCAACTTTGCGGATTTTTCATTTCATCCGTATATGCCTCAACTTCCTTGATTTTATCACTGATTGTTTTCTTTATGTTGTCCATTTCAACTTCTACGGTTCCTTTTCTTTCTTCTAATAGGTTTGCGACACCACAAAGTTCTCTTTTCAGGCCTTCTGTGTTTTCCAGGAGCTTATCTTCTAAACTCTGGAATTTTATTAAAGTTTTTCGAATTTTCATCAAGCTATTCTCTCAAACTCTCCAAATTTTCTGGAAAGTCTTTTCTTAAACTCTTCGAATTTCCTTGGAGCTCTTCTCTCAAACTCGCCGAATATTCTATCAGTTTATCTTCTAGATTCTTCGAATTTTCTGGAAATTCTTCAACAAAAATAGAGATGACTTCACTATTTGGAAATTTTTTGTTCATTTCAAAACATGTATAATATTATTTCCCTAAAACTGGGACAATTGAATTTTACAGAATACAAATAATTGAGATGATGAAACCGTACGTAGGTGTTTCTCCATGCAAATCGAAAAATTATTTCGTCTTTAAGATTGGGGAAGCATGAAAAGTAGTACTTCTTAAATAATCTAACAAATATAATGCAACGGTCGTAGTGGGCAGTAGTTGCTTTTTATTCAAGACTTAGCGAATAAACCTAATGTATAGATTGAAGCGGAAGACTAGGTTACTTTATCCATTTCTTCATTATTAGAGATTAATGATCTTCCTACAAATACTGCCATTTGTTTTCTCTTAAAAACATAGAAATTCGGAAATATCACCAGTGTCTCCCTTGGCTATATCGCTATCGAAATCAAACTTTGTCCTGAGGGTAAACCACATTATACTGAATATACATAAATCTTCTGAAGTGCAGTGATTTGCAATTTTATTTCTACATTTTCCATCATCGGTGTAACGCGAATTTACTTGCTTGGCAAAGTTTAGCACTCCAGGTCGAGATTTATTCCAAATCGATTTTATGTATGAAATATGATTTTTGCACAGGACCGGTCTGATTGATATTTTGGCAATACATTATCTAACACAATTCCTATAAATTATAGCAAATATAGAGTGATTTTATTTGTGTCTGCACATGAAGTAATAATAATAATAATAACAAGACATAATAAAATCTAGTAGCTGCTTGTGACAGTTATGACTATAGCTTGGGAATAATAAAGCTTATTCGGTGATACTGCTCAAGAAACATCCCACTAATTCAAATTTTAACGATGTTTACTGTAGCTTCGCTATCATTGTATGTACATTCTGAACAACAATATATACTAACTTTCTTCGGGATAAACACCGAAATTTCCTCTCCGCTCGTCTAATAAACGGTAATTTATGCTGCATCATAAAATGCACAAGTTCATATCCTCACAACTGCACAATAGCATCTATGTTGGTTTATAATTTGGATTATGTATTTATGTACCCATTATTCCATAACTTCATGACCCAGTAATGGTTCCTGTTTATTATTGTACGACGGATGGTGAGTATGATTTGTATGCTGTTTCGTTTGATTCCCACCATTTCCACGTTATTCAAAAATAATAAAAGAAAATAAGAGAAATACAGTGCACGCCTGACTAGGCATAAGAGGTTTTCTAGGTATTTATAGAATTTGCTGAAAATTGAATATGTTCTACCTAAGCTGTGATAGTGATAATTGCATTCTACGTGACCACGATAGGAATCATATTTGCTATACAGGATGTAAAAGAAAGCATGTGGGGGTTACAGTATGAAACAAAGGATATTAAAATAATAATTGCAGTCTACTCGACCACGATATAATTTGAATTTAGCTCTTTGTGTAAATACAAAATTTGTTCGCCTTGTTGAAGTGGAAGTCACGAAATTGAAACAGGAATTGAAGGAAAGGGAACTTGAAACGAGTGGTAAAAATAAAAAGGCCGCACTCCAGAAAAGACGTGCAGAAGGACTGATATAAGAAATTGAGGACCCTGAAATCTGTTTTACTCGAAGTTCCCGGAGGTGATTCGATTTCGATAAGGAGTAAACTCGAATATCACCTCAAAAATTTGATATTACAAAGGGTATTTGGAGAAGTGCAATTTTTTCGACAAGAAAATGCATCTACAAAATAGCTATATTTTTTGATGAATTAGCATTCTGATTTAAAAAAAAACATAAACGTTTTCGGACTCAGAGAGAAATTTTGTGTAAGATGGAAAGATATTCGCAGGATTCGGTATTTTTGAAATATTTCCAAATGATCAAAGTTGAAAAATGCACTATTCTATATAGAAGGAAATCGAGTTTTGCGAAAATCTAGAGAATCTAGAGAATGTAAAATTCTCCGAAAAATCGTAAACATCCTCAACCTCAAAAATTTAATTCGATAAATGAACCCATCCACAAAATCGACATTTTCTAAATTGAATAGGCTTTTTATTGAAAAAACAAGTATGTTCTCAGATTCAGAAGGAAATTTTCATCGAGGTGAAGTGATAGTCGCTGGATTTCGCATGTTAGAAGTATTCTCAGGCGATCAAAGTCGAAAAATGCAATATTCCATATTAAAGGAAATCGAATTTTGTGATAATTTTGCAAACTTCCTTCAGACGTAACTTGACGAGCTGATTCCGAATATCACCCAAAAAAATTTATTCGACAAAAGGGTAATTGGAAAAAGGCAATTTTTTAGACAAAAAATGCACACTTCCAAAAAAGCCATATTTTCTAAATGAATCAGCCTTTTGATTGGAAAAACATAAACGTTTTCGAATTCACAAAAAAAATTTTTTCTTCGAGATGAAATAATACCCGCTGGATTCCGCATTTTTTAAATATCCCCAGGCGATCAATGGATAGAAATTGAAATTTGAAAAAAAAATTATTTTCCATTTGTCGAAAAATCGCAAAATTCACTCAGACGCAAGCGGATCCTGAATATTACCTCAATAATTTTATTCGACAAATAATTAACTAAAAAATGGCAATTTTTTTGACGCAAAATTGCATCCATCCCCAAAATCGACGTTTTCTATATGAATTATCAATTTGATTCACAAAATATGGAAATTCCCCGATTCAGAAGGAAATTTTATATAAGATGAATCAATTTTCGCGGGATTCCGCATTTTAGAAATATTCTCCGAAAAATGCAATTTTCTGTATAAAAGGAAATTGAATTTTGCGAAAATCGTCATTTTCCATTTTTCAAAAAAATCACACACTTCCCTCAGACGTAACTTGGTAAGCTGGTTGCGAATATCATCTCAAAAATTTAATGTGATAAAGGTTATTTGGAAAAGTGCAATTTTTTCGACAAGAAAATGCACTCATCCACAAAATCGATATTTTGTTTTGATGAATTAGGTTTGATTAAAAAAATATTGCTCAGGCTCAACTCGATGGGCTGATTCCATATTTCACCTCAAAAATTTTATTCGACAAAGGGTATTTTGAAATGAGCAATTTTTTCTACGAAAATCGACTTTTTCTAAATTGAATAGGCTTTTTATTAAAAAAACAAGTATATTTTCGGATACAGATATATAATATTGCATTTTTCGAAGAAAATCGAATTTTGAGAACAATTTTATTTTCCATTTGTCGAAAAATCGCAATTTTCCCTCTGACGTAACTCGATGAGCTGATCCCAAATATCACCTCTCAAATTTTATTCGACAAAGAATCAACTAAAAAATTGAATTTTTTTTTTCACGAAAAAATGCATACATCCCCAAAATCAACATTTTCTAAATGAATTAGAGTTTTGATTCACAAAATATGGAAATTTTCTATAAGATTAATCAATATTCGCGGGTCTCAGCAAGATGTATCTTTCCGAATCCACAAGACAATTTTCTATAAGTTGAAATATTCCCATTCAAATAATCGTATACTTCAAGATACCTTATCTACACTTGTATTATCGTTAATGAGCTGAGAATATCAATAGTCTGTTTCAATGGTTATATCAAATTGTTGGGATATTTCATGTTTCACAGGTTTAGTGGAAGAAAGCACTACCTCAAGTCTTATTTGAGACCTATCAATTTCATCATATATTTGAAAATATAACTTCCAAATCAACAAGTTATAATTCAAAATCAACCCTAGTGTTTCCGCTCTTTATTACACGAAGAATAAAAAAAATGTATTGACACATTTCCATTCAATCAGTCTCTATATCACCTTCCTAAACTTCTTTCGTAGTCATGTAGAATGCAATCATTACTCAAATAGACATAGCTATAGACATAAACGAAGACATATTTTTGTTGACTACGTTTACAATCATTTATTTTGTATGTGGTAGGTCAGACAACGTCGAGGAATGGAAATTTTCAGCTAGCAAATTATGCCATGTAAAATTGCAAACATCATTTAATTTTTCATATCACTGGTAGGTGTTTCCAAATACTACTGAGTAGATATGAACCGTGGACGGATAGATAACTTTTCAGTTTTTTTTTTATGTAGGGCATATCTATCCATATACTGACACACTGAAACTTCAGCTCTTCAATTTCCTCTAAATAAATGAGTCAATAATCCAACAAAAATGTTCAAAGTCCTCAAATATGTGTGTGCATCAAATTTTGCCTTCAATTTGCTCGTTCTCAATCCAATTCTGAGAGCTCAGAATATGCAATACTTATACTGAACAACCGTCAATACTCCTTTCACGATCGACGGAATTATTCTATCCATAATTAAATATGAATTGAAAACTCTCTTCAATATTCCACTTGATTTGACATTCAAAACGGGACTTTCCGTTTCCTGGCTGAATTCAAATTGAATCTAATAAAGATTATCAATCTTCTCGAGCAACAGATTCGTCCGCTTCTGTGAAATTGCCAGGGAATTCTTTTACATTTTTTAATACTTTTAATTCAAATGAACTATTGAATTTTCCCTTCGGAGTGAAGTTGAGACACTATTCTTTCTTGTTTCATTTTCATTACAAAGAAACGAAGTTTTATTTGTAACGCGGTTGTATAATACCAATTGCAATCGAACAATTCTTGTGTATACAGGGTGGGGCAATCCATTTTATTTTTTTATTTTATTTTTTTATTTTGAACGAGGTGGTTGAAACCCTTTATGGACACCTTATCCAGCCTGTTTCACACATCCCATAAGATAGTGTGGAAGTCCCCTGAGTCCGAATTGAATCCCCCTCAAGTATACCCACTAAACACTCCACCTCGTGCTTGGTAGGCTCCTCCAGCCACCCAAGGCTGACCCGATGACACGTAGGCAGATGCTCATTGTATCTTACCATACCACTTTCTCGGGCCATCAGAAAAATTCT
Source organism: Chrysolina oricalcia (assembly GCA_944452925.2). Taxonomy (NCBI): domain Eukaryota; kingdom Metazoa; phylum Arthropoda; class Insecta; order Coleoptera; family Chrysomelidae; genus Chrysolina; species Chrysolina oricalcia. The sequence goes on from OX101813.2 coordinate 71,229,544, forward strand.
GCAGTCGCTGTGGTTTGAACCAGCGACCGGCAGCGTAAGTGATTTATTTAAACATTGACGCTCAATCACTCGGCTACCTGGCCCTCTTGGGTCACCCCATACGAGGCGGTCCCTGTGAGCCACATCATTTATTTTTTCAGGAATACTTCCGTTTTATTATGGGTATATTGATTGAGGTTACAACAGGAAGTTATTTTGAAGCCTACAAGCCTCAAAAACGTGTTTACGTATCAAAGTTGTGTTATTTCAAATGGAATACCCTGTATTTCGTTACACTTTTGAGAGAGTCGGGAAAAAATAATAGAATAGAATAGAATTCACAAAAAAAATTTTGTAGCAAGTCATCTTTGATTTACTTCTGAAAGTAACATAAAAAAACTGTAAAAACTAAAGAAGACTACAAATAAAGAACATCAGTCACAGATACAAAAAAATCGTATAATTATATGAATATATTAAACTTTTAAATCAAAGAGAAGCAGTGAGATGCTTATTAGTACAAACATTAATTCTGAAATCGTCGACAGAATAGGAGCATTGCCCAAACAAATATTTTTTCAATTTTCCCTTGAAAGTGTTCAGACCTCTTTGAAATCTTGAGGTAGGATATTAAATAGAAAAAAAGCTGGTGATTTTTTTCTTGATAAGTGAAGACGAAATTGTTCTAGGTGTAGGTTGTAAGAGTTACGTGTATGTTTTTATACGGTACTATGAATCCAGCTCTGATCGTTCTCAAATTATTGTTTTTTATGAAAATGCTAGGTTCAATTAGAAACTGAGTAACATCGAAATATACAGAAATCACCATTTCGAAATCTGACCATGCATTGAAAAGGTTTGCTATTTATTTCGATACAAGACGTTTTTCAAAATTATACAGAATGTTCGAAAGTCATTGTTGCTTTTTTATAATTTCGAACAGAGATCACTTAGTCATTTCAAATAGAACCTGTATTTTTTTGGAATGAGGAGTAAATATTTCAGTTATGTTTTATTTCATACTAGGATTCCCTATACCTAATCTGAATAGATTTTCAGATATTGTCTGTTTCAAATAGTAGTTCTTATTTCAATGCATTTTTTGGATCAAAATAGCTTTGACACGACATTTATTTGATTTACTCACAGAATTTTTATCGACATTTATGATCCTTCACTTTATTGAAAATATTCATTGTTCACTAAAATTAAGGTAAAAACAACAACAGAATATGGAACACAAATGGAGTTAGTTCGATAGTAGGTGCTCAATAGGAAGACCACCCTGTAGAATACAAAGAGCCACACTCTGGTTGAAAAACTGCTAAATATTCAATAACATTCGAGGAGTCACTGTTCGAAAAGCTCTCCTCCATATTTTCTGGTGTGGTTGGAGGAGTATCATAAACCTCGTTTTTTAAGTATCCCTTTAGGAAAGAATCGAGACAATTCAAATCTGGTGAGCTCGCTGGTCAATTTTGTGGTCCTCCCCTACCCATCCATTCATTCGGAAGGCACATATTTGAAATGTCTGACATTGAATTTGAAATGTGCCGGAGCTCCATCCAATTGTAACCACATCCGTTGTCTAATATTTAGTGGCATCTCGTAGAAATTGTAAAAAAAGTTGGTCATTCCAGTGTCCATCAAAAAGTATGGTCCTATAAATTGTATACTTATGATTTCTCTCCATACGTTAACATACCATTTATTCTGGTGATCCAGAGTGGGGAAAAAAATTAGGGTTTACATCACTATAATAATGTAAGTTGTGTCTGTTCACGAAGCCACTGTTATGAAAAGTAGATTCATCAGAGAACAAAAAAATACTATTCCTCACTAAACTTCTCCAGAACCCATAGACAAAACTCGATTCGTCGATGGAAGTCTATTTTAAATAATTCCTGGTGGCTCTGAATACGGTACGGGTGGAATTTTAGAAATGCACCGTCAGCTTATCCCTGTATCTTTCTCGACCTTACGTTGACTTGTATGAGGGTTTCTATGATAGATACCATAATAAAAAATTACTGTAGCAATTATTTGAATGCCAACTTGTTTGGCTGTTTTCAGTTTGGATATTTTTGGGCACACACCCTCGACGCCAAAAGGCAAATCTCTTCACACTTCCCTATCTCCAAAATCATATCTATCCGCTAATTAAATGAGGACTTCTCCAACAGCCCTCGTAAATGATTACACCATTATATTTCCTACTCTATGACCATGTCAGCAAACTCGTCGTCTCCCAAGAAACCTCGCTGTTGCTCGGAAATGCGTCAGCAGTTTATTTTATATTTTTATACTCTTCAGTCTTGATTTTGAACTAATTATTCACATACACATTTTTATTGTGTCATTTTTCTTGAATAAAGTATATAATTTTGGTTCAACTCAACCTGACTTTTGAAATTCGCTATTGGACTGGATAATGTTTTCATTTTCAACACAGTAACTATCAATAAAAATTATTTCAACAAGTTGAATAAATGTCGTGTCAAAGCTATCTTGATTCAGAGAATGCGTTGGAATAGGAACTACTATTTTGAAAAGCCAATATCTGAAAAAAATTTCAGGTCAGGTTATAAAATGAAAGACAATTAAATTTTCTATTACTCAGACCAAAAAAAATACAGGGTTTCTATTTGAAACAACAAATTTATCTTTGTTTGAAATTATAAAAAGCAACAATGATTTTTGAACATTCTGTATAAATTTGAGAAACGGGTTGTACCGAAATCAATAGCCCAAAACCTCTTCGATGCTATGGTCAGATTTCTGAGGGATGATTTCTATACATTTCTATGACATTTACTTTCCAATTGAACCTAACATTTTCATGAAAAAATCAATAAAACAAGAACATAAACCGGAGGACTGCTCATTGCTAATATCCTATACAATAGGAAAAGTTGGGTCGAAAATCCATCAGAAAACAACTACTTTCCTGGCTAATGCCACGACGAACATTGAATTACATCTGATGAAATTTCCGTACAGAGTTCCTACAAGGTTATCTCTGCAATTGCTTATTGCATGGAAATGTTTATCGAAAAATTCGAACCACCTATATATCGATTTCGGGGTGTTGCTCCTCATCAGTATAGGGTAGGTCCAGCAGTCAATAACTAATGACTGCAACGAATGAATCGATAACCAAATCCATTTCAAGACCGAAACTGAGATCGCGCCCGCACAGTGGATAACTCCAAACTGCGAGCGCCATCCCAGCGCCGGCCACCCAACTAAGCAATACCCATGAACCACGATCGTCAAGACGGTCTTGGTTCAATTTCTAGTGCGTTATGAGGAACGCAAGCAGAATCTAAGTGAAAATGGAGTATTTTTTCGATTTGATTTCGAGAGCTTCCAGAAATCCTTTCTGGCGAGTGGGTTGCCACGAAACAGCTGTCAAAGGTTGGAACTCTCGGAATCAAATCTTCTTTGAGGCACTCTGTAGACTCAAAAATAATTTCCTGTTGTAGCCTTAATCAATATACAAGTATAAAACGGAGAGATTCTTGAAAAAAATTAATGTTTTGGCTGATAGGGGTGCCCCATCCTTTATAGATATTTGAAAAAGTTTTTCGAATCAATACAGTAACTTATTGAAACAAACCTTTCGTAATATCAATTATGAAACTATTCAGTATCCTCGATCAAATTTCATGAGGATAATTCAATATCATCATAATTCACTGATATCCAATGAAGATGCCAGAATGAAAAAGGCAAATCTTATTAACACAGTAGAATTGAAGGAACTGAACAAATCGAACATGTTTGCTCCTGCGGCCATAAAGATACGACAGCGTTATAAAAGATGTATAAAACTTTATTCTTGAACATGGTATATGGAGGAACGTTTCTTATCAGATTGCTGTCATACTCCGCTTTGGGGTAGTATGACAGTATAGAGATGAAACTGAAGATATTGTGGAATTGTATTATGACGTATAATTGAAGTATGGCTAATGTAATTTTTTTATAGTTTGAATTAACTTAATTCAACTGAAATTGATATTGCATGATGATGAAATAGTGAAAGAAGTAAAAAATGAAAAAGTAGCTGTTTCAAATAATACCACAACTTCTTTTAATATCTCCCAGGTAAGTAAGTACTCCCTCGAACGTTATGGATAACTTATCTATGTGGAATTTCCATGAAGATTTCATATTTAGAGGAAGTCTTCCTGATTAGAAGTTACCATTGCGCTAGAATCCAATAACCAATAGTTCTGGGAGATATTGTCCAATGATACTGGAAAAAAAATACTGAAAAATGCATACATGCCAAATACAGGGAAGCAGAGCCAAAATTGTATCCAATCGGACCAAGCCATGCCAAGTCCCGGCAGGCAAATCCATGCCAGGTCCACTAAAGCCATGTCAAGTCCCGGCAGGCAGATCCGTGCCAAATACTAGATGTCCAGTATGTTTGGGTCATACCATACCTGGTCCAGCCAAGCCAACCCAAGCCTGAATAAACCAGAAGAGTGGGTCTCCGCTAATCCCATTGTACCCAGGCAACGTTGAATCGTGGTACAAGCTATTGAATGGAACCGAAATGAGCCAATCAAAGATGGAAGAGGCAGCAAGGGGGAGAAGAAATCAAATGGAGATGGTGCAAGCAAACTTCTTCTGCGCAGATTTATTTCTATATTTATATTTACGTAGTGATAATTTCATAGTTTTTGTGAACCTGATGTATCGAATTGTCAGTTGGTTTTAATATAATCGCTTTTACAATTCAGTACGTGAGCGCAGATATTTTATTTTGAAACACAACTTGTCCTCAACATAACATAAACAAGAGTTTTCAAAAAGGCCACTGATAGTTCGATCTGGTAGTGGAGTTTAGAGTTTTGGAGTGACCGCAGCTAGTGAGGGCTATGAGGGGAGTTTGGAAGATCAGATATTAGATAGAAGGAAAATGTTCCTCAAATGTGAATGCCAATATTTATTGTAAGTATAGATCTTTTTAAAATAATTGATTCAATCAATAACTAGTCTAGGAGAGATTCATTCATTCTTAAATTAATTACTTCCTTCATTAAATTCAATCGTCTCAATCTCATAGTTATACATGGTGAAACAAATGTTTTTATATTTTTCGAAAGTGTTTTAAATCTATGAATGATCAATATCTACCTAGTTGGTCGTGAATAAACCCCAATTCAAGACAGTATTATCAATTACTTTCTTTGGAACACATAAATTATTTATTCCTTCATTTTCTACTATTCAAAATAATTATGCTTTTTCTCTCTCATACTTTTCACCGCTATATTTTTATTTTGTTTATAAATTTACCAATTTTCTTGAGTCCTCCACCACCATGAACATTCCTTGTATTCTGGATATATCTTGACTTCTTTTTTGGGGTCAATTTCGATTGATCGTTTCTTAAAAGAACGTCAATGTCTTATGTATTCTGAAGTCCCAATTCCATCAAGTATTTGGTTTATAACTTCTTAGTTAAAATATTTCCTCTCCTTTGAATTCTGTACTGACATTGATTCCCAGAAAACTCTAAAAACTTTACAGCGATAATGTTATGGTCAGTTTTTTGAGGTGTATTGGGGACTTCTGCTTTGAATTTATCTACGATTGTCATAACGAAATCTATTAGCGTACCGCCATCCTTGCTGATATGAGTGCAATCCTTCAATATATTTTCTGATCCAACGTCCATGATAATATTTTTCGATCCATTGATTATCGATTTCTGTTCAACACACTCCAAGTGAATTAATTCCACACCACACAACAATCTAGTGAGCAAACGAAAAACATGAATGGAATCAGCTATCCGTGCCATACATCAATATACGCGTATTATCTTGCTAATCCCGAGGACAAATTTCATCGAGCATTCCTGACAAAACCTCTCGAGCTGGATAAACTGAGACTAGTTCGACTGTAGCTAGATTTGTATCAGGAGAGATCACTGCTACTGCTTTCAGATTCAATAATAATAAATTCACTGTTGCGTTAAAAATTAATAGTGCTGCTCCTAAAGTGGCGTATGGAGTAAGTAACAAGGCAAGTAACACACGGCTATAATGACCATAGCAGTCGATGCCAAAACACCAAGAAAAAAAATTATAATAATACTTTATAAACCACTTTGGTACAATAGGGTACATATGGTAGCTCAAGTATACAAACATATGAAAAAAGTTTAAAAGTATAGGTACAACGTAGAGATGAAAAACGCCAGTCACAGTAATTGAATAAAAGTTCAACGTTACAGCTTCACATACAGAATTATGATATAAGCACACAAAATTTAATAAGTAATTAGGAAGTATCATTCAGATATTCTTTGCAGAGTATAGTAGCACCTGTCAATCAATAAACTTTATAACGAAAAATGTTGTCTCTTGGAGAATTTATTATCTCATTCGGCAATTTGTTGCAGAGAGACAAAGCATTTTGCTAATCATGGAACATAAAATTTCTATATTCAGTTTGCCTCATGCATTGATTAGATAGTACCTAAAAAATTCCTCAAGGTCACCTATATCTACTATAGTAATAGTAATATTTATTTATCAATATATGTATCAGCATAACATTTTCATACAGGTAATTTTACATTTACAAACATTAATAAATAAATGATTGAAACCGCATGGATATAGAATCCGCTCGCGGTCGACATACATGTAGGAATCTACTTACATTCACGCACATTCACACACACACACAGACATTTATTTACTGACATAATATATAGATGTTGATGTTATATCAGCATATAGGTATGAATATAAATAACAATATAAACAAAGGAGAGTTTTAATTCCGAGAGTTCTAACCTTTGACAGCTGTTTCGTGCTAACGCACTCATCAGAAAGGATTCATGGAGCTCTCGAAATCAAAACGAATCCACTCAAGAATTAATACCGTGAAGGCAAGACAGATATAACAGAAAGTTACTTATGACATCTACAGTCACTAGTTGAAACTAAATTTGACACGAACCAAGGAATCCAAAAGCAGAGGTTTGTCCACAAATTGAGTGGATTCGTTTTGATTTCGAGAGCTCCATAAATCCTTTCTGATGAGTGCGTTAGCACGAAACAGCTGTCAAAGGTTAGAACTCTCGGAATTAAAACGAAATATACTCTATTTTCACTTAGATTCTGCTTGCGTTCCTCATAACGTATTAGAAACTTGATTGAACCTTGGGTTGGTCAGAACAACGAATTGTTGGCTGCCTGTCAATTTGTGGACAAACCTCTGCTTTTATATACATATATATATATATATATATATATATATATATATGGTAGAAGGGTAGTCTTTGCTGGGATACAAAACAGGAAATTTTTTGGGTATAGCAGCAAGCAAAACGTGTACTCTTTTAACACTATATTTCATCTCTCAATCAGATTCTTGCTTAAATAAAAAAACTGACGTTAATCACTTAGGTGAAATTTATTCATATTTACTCCTCATCGACAATAATATTACACATAACCTAAATAATTCTCCCTTAGGGAACACTTCATCTCTTTTGAGTTGAGACAATTGGTTAATTTCACCCACTAGCAGCGGCCAATTCGTGGTTTCGTGTCACACTTCAAAAGTGTCTGACGTCTAATGTCAATAATGTCAACTGTCTGTTGTCTAATAATCCTAACCAAATTTCTTACGTTACATTTGAATCTCTCCACGTGTGGAGATAATTCAAATAAATGTTTAAACAAAATTTTATAAGAATGACTTAATATTAATATTTTTATTGTTTGACGTATTTTAATGTGTTTTGTTCATCTTTGTCACATGTGACTTACATGACATGTTGTTTATAATTTTAAATATTACATCCATAGCAATCATTCTCATCAACACAGTAAGTGGTTCTTCTTCAAAGTTTTCTTTCCATTAATCGTTCAATTTTGCTTGCTGCTATACCCAAAAAATTTCCTGTTTTGTATATATATATATATATATATATATATATATATATATATATATATATATATATATATATATATAATAAGGATGGTTTTAGCGAGGGGCAATATATGAAAATATAAGTAGAAAAGTTATTGAGTATAACCCTCAAAATGTTCTGCAACCGTTATATATATATATATATATATATATATATAATATATATATATGTTCTATTGTTTGGCTCTTATTTCGATACTGCTGAGTTATCAGTGTTTTGTAATATATTTGCCTCAAGTCATGCATGCCACTCAAATCATATAATGATTCGGTTGAATACCGATAAGGTTTATCAAATATAATTTTGAGAATCCACTTCTGAGTCACCTCAATTCTATTCCGTAGATAATTTGATGAACCCCATGCAATGATTCCATAATTTAAATGAGGCTGTACCAGTGCATAATACAGACACTTGAGTTGTTTGATATTACAAAATGTTTTACATAACTTAAATTTGGGAATTAGGCATCTTAATTTTTTGTTTACGTTATTTGTTTGTATTTTATATCTTTTCTACATTGTATTTTCATGGGGGAGTTCACAGAAGAGATTTCTAATTAATTGTATGTTGGGAGTCCGTTTGAGTTGCTACAGAAGGGAACGAAAAAGGTTTTGTCTCCATTTACCGTCAATAGCTTATGACTAAAAAAATCAGTGACCATTCCAAAATCTCCTTCAATTTTCTTTCTTAAATTATCCCAATTTGTGTCTTCATAGAATACAGCTGTATCATCAGCAAAACTAATGATATCTCCTTTGATCGGTAGGAGGTATAAGTCATTGATATATATATATATATATATAATAAACAGCATAGGTCCCGATATAGTACCTTGAGGCACTCCATAATTGACTTTTTTAAATTACTGTAAGTTTCACCATTCTTAACGCATTGGTGTCTATTTTCTAGATAACTTTGCATGAGACTTAAGCTACTGCCTCTGAAACAAATGTTATTCAAAGCGATAAGTAATGTGGATTTCCTCGGGGCTCAGTACTGGGCGCAGACCTGTTTTAATTGTATGTTAATGATCTGACAAATATCAATGTACTTGTAACGTTTACACTATTTGCAGATGACACCAATAGCTATTTATGATACAAGTTCGTAGCCTAGGACTTTTTTGTGTGAGCATGAAGTTCGTTGAATGAGGCGCAGCCGAGTTCAACAAACACGCGAGTACAAAAAAGCCCTTAAAGAAAGTGTTTCATACAAAGTTTTTTCTTCGACAGTTATTATATTGCCAAATTGTAGCAATTATCATCGTATTATCAGTAGTAATACCACAAGTGGTTGAATTTTCGCGATAAGTCTGTCGATTCATTTCTGAACGAAACTGAATTGTTTCGAGAAAACACCACGAGTCCGCAGGACGAGTGGTGTTCTCTCGATACAATTCAGTTGAGTTCAGAAATAAAAAACAGACTTATGAGATAAACTCAATCGCGAGTGGAATTATATTAGACTATTTCACGAAGCATTAAAAGTATTATTATAAACATAAACAATCAATTCATCATAACCATAATCAATCAACTATAATCACAAAAAATGTATTATAACTATCAATAATATATTATACAGTTACGATGCGACTCATTTTGACGTTTTCGCCCACAATTATGATCTGTCAAAATGTGAAACTTTGCTTTGTCATCTATAGTTACATCGTTGAAAACACCAACGCTGACAGACCAATCAAAATTGAGAGACAGCTGGTGTTTTCGCGATAATACAAGTTGTCTTTGATTTGTGATTGGTCAGATTACGTGAATGCCTAACTGGTTAGTGGTTGAACCGTCAATTTCAACACACCGCCACAATGCGTATCTGTCAATGTGTCCACAAAATATCCCCACCAATATTTTGTGATTGTGTCAACAAAAACCATTCATGGCCCACTGATGTTGAAACTTATTTTGTCTTGAATAATCTCCAAGTCAGATGAAATTAGCATCAATTCAACATATTTTGGTGTGAAATTTACTTACCAAATCTCCTGCGTGCTTGAAACAATTGCAGGAAGTTAATCTCGTACATGAATTTTTTGAGAAAATTTTCAAAAATTTCCAAAAATTCATGTACTCAAAAAATTTCCTGCAATAATTCAAGCACTTGGGAGATTAAAAGTGAAAACCAGTATCCAAACGCTCTCCTTGGAAATAGAGTTGACGTGTTTTTGCTTATTTTCTGACTTTTAATAAGGGCTAAATTATTCAGGGTGGGTTTTCAAATTGAAAAACTGCATGTCAGTACCATATTCAGACAGAATCAGAGTATTTCAGCATATTTTCAAAACAATTTTTCTTTAAAAAAAATGATTTTTAAGTTTCCCAAAGAACTCCCAGCATGCACAATCTATCGGCTACCAACCTCATTCCAAAGCCGTCTAGATGGAGTACCTAATCTTAACAAAACCACCAGAGTTCGAAGTTTCCGCAAACAGCTTCGTGAAATCGGTTAAACATCCCCGAATGGACCGCTTCAGCTGAAATCACCGAACTCACTGAAAACTGAGTCGCGCTGAGACCGAAGACCGTTTACATTACGGGATTCTGCGCTCACGCTTGACGAACTCTCGAAACTTCCGCGAGAATGCTCCGTTTTATGGCCTCGTGTGTAAACAAAATAGAGGCGATCGAATGAATGGTGTACGGATTTTTCTTTCTCGGAAAATCGCGATACTCAAAGGTCTCAAGTGGATTACACGAGAGGCGATAGATAAAATCAGTCCTGTCTAGAATTATGGAAGAGGCAAGAATGGGACTTCTAAGGCAACAAAAATCGAGCAATAGTTCGGATCACAACAAGATAAAGGATATAGTGGGAGGCAACATTTTTGGAATGGAACCAACGGTCCACATGACTCCTAGATACTTCTTCAACATTAACTTCGAGGTTATCATACAAGATCGAAGGAAATGGTCGGATGACAACATCAGGGGCCAAGCTGGAGAGATCTGGTATACGGACGGATCCAAAACCAGGGAAGTAACTGCTACAGTGAGGAAACTCCCAAATAAGCGTCTCACTAGGAAGAACACCTCCGTACTCCAGGCAGAGATGAACGCTATGTTGCAATGCGCAAGAGAAATCAACATGAGAGAAATGCGTAATGCTAGGATCAAAATATGCTCAGACAGCCAGGTGTCACTGAAGGCTCTTATGAACCCGAAGGTGAGAACAAGACTGGTGTGGGAATGCCGAGAAGAACTCAGAAAACAACAAAACAACTTTGATGTGGGTTCCAGGACACTGTGGCATCGGAGGCAATGAAAAAGCTGATGAACTAGCCAGAAATATTTCATCAACTCCATATATTGGTCCAGAAACCGCACTCGGGATAACTAAATCCGACATTCGAGGATGCATTCGGGGCTGGATCAAATGAAAACAAAGGAAGAGGTGGAACGAAGCCCCTCTCATGCACCACGGGAACACATACATTAAAATACCGTCAAAACACAAAACTGAAGAACTACTCAAGCTGAGCAGGAATTAAGTTGGAACGATAACAGGCCTTCTAACTGGTCACAGCCCAATGAGAAAACACCTGCACAAAATGGGGCTGTACCACGGAGAACTTTCCTGCAGACAATGTGGTAAAGGGACAGAAATAGTCAAACACGAACTGTCAGAATGCGAGGCATTAGACCGCAAGAGACAGGAAATATTCGGGAAACCCAGGCTATCCCCCGAAGAATACAACAGTCAACCGGTGAAGAACCTGTACAGACTGGTACAGGGGAGTAGAGTTACGGAGTGGGTGCTGTGAAACCAATCGGAATGCACAAAAAGCCCAAAAGGCTCAGGTGCAGCTGGTGACAGAACCAGCATCGGAAGGGAAAAAACAAAAAAAAACTAAATTGTGAAAGGCTTTCGCGGCCATCGTCACTTACATGGTGGTTCTTCGGGTTGTAAGGCCGACGTGTGTTTAGAGAAGATCGCGACGTATCGCCAACACGAGTGGTTAGCATTTTCAAGAGTTATTTTACAAGTTTCTGCTTTCTTAAGTCGCTGTCAAATGCTTGACATTTGTTATACGTTGTCTCAATAAATACCTGTGATTTGACGTTCTTACATCTGATTGGTCCATAGCGTTAGCAGACATCATGGAATCGTAACCACGAAACGCTCCGTTAAAACAAGAATCAAAGAGCACAAGACTTGCTGTCGGTTAGGGCACACACAGAAATCCGCTGTCGCAGAACATACTCTCACCAACGATAACCATAGAGTGAAATTTGAAGAAACCCAAGTCATGTCTTCATCATCTGCGTATTATCCAAGACTCTTCCGGGAAGCAATTGAAATCCAGAAACACCACAGCAACTTCAACAGAACCGAAGAAGGACTAGAATTGAACAAGGTTTGGCTTCCAGTTCTCAAAAATTCTCAATTAGCTCCCTACCCACAAAATAACGGTACGAACGATTCTATGATGTCTGCCAACGCTATGGACCAATCAGATGTAAGAACGTCAAATCACAGGTATTTATTGAGACAACGTATAACAAATGTCAAGCATTTGACAGCGACTTAAGAAAGCAGAAACTTGTAAAATAACTCTTGAAAATGCTAACCACTCGTGTTGGCGAAACGTCGAGATCTTCTCTAAACACACGTCGGCCTTACAACCCGAAGAACCACCATGTAAAAAAAAAACCTGTCTAGAAATTATTTCTAGATGGTGTATGAGTACCAGATCTGTCCGAGTTTGTGCTAATACTTGCCAAGGAGAGAGATCTAGGAACTACATTTACAAATAACATAAATGACTTGAAGACATCAGCCTTACACACGTCTAAATCTTACTTTAGTAACACCAGATTTTCGTTTATTGAAGTGTCTAAAAGGAAAGTGTTTCTTTTAATTTGTTAATATTGATATTTAATGGATTAAAATTATTTTTATTTTTCAAGGGTCCGTATTAGTCAGCACACGCGGGAATCACATCACCTGCTTCAAGCACAATTTTCCTGTCCCAAAATATTCAGAATATCACAAAATTATTCTACATAACATAAAAGTTGGCACATAAAATCATATTGCCACAGTGAAATCAAAATATACAAAATCATCATCCATCCTGCAATACGTAAGTAGGTCAGATTGGCGGATCATTCAAAAACCGCAAACATGAACATCGTATGAGTTATATAAAATGAAGATGAATTCAAAATATGCTGATTATTATTCAGCAGAAGATCATAAGTTTGATAAGAACTTCGAAATTATTCATGTCTAAAATGAACGTGGATTATGAGGATTATCCAGAAATTCTAAACAAAAATTACAGCTGTCAAACCAGGGAGATTTACACTTACAGCTAGCTGCTTATAAATAGGGGGTTGTTGTCAGGGCAACATGTCAAAATGCAAGCATCCGATTGGCTAAAGTTACCAGGTATAACATTTTCTATAAAATATCATCAACAATCTCTCCTCCAAATCAATGACAGTACTTGAGATATACCCTGTATGTCATATCGCTAGTGACGAAATATGCTAGTCACCATAACGATACCTATTTATCGAATAGGGGAAGTCCTTAATAATATAATCGATACTGTGGAAACTAATGAAAATCTCGTTCCTACTCGTGAAAAAAGTGATGTGAAACCTAACGCGATTCTGATTGCCTTCCAAAGTAATAATTAAAGCTGGATACAACACAATAACTTCTTCGAAAGTTATTAAGTCATGACATTTTTATTTTATAGCAACCCGTTACATGAAAAATAATCGACAATGTTCCTTCATCATGTTCCCAAATATTGATGAGTAGTTATTGCCTAACTTCCGACCAAACTTTCCGAAGTATTCCTCAATGGATCCAATACTAGTGAAGTTCTGAAACTTCGGCTTTGAAATTCGTTTCTTTTGTTAACCAAGTTCAACTGCCGACAACCAAGAATGAATCGTCTTCTTGTAAAATATTCCTTCCGACGCAGACATTTATGAACACTCAATTCACTCGAGTTTGAGATGAGTTTTATCGCCAGTAAACAATCAAAATCAATCGTTTTTTGTATCCCACGATAAATCGAGTACAACTTCTGAGAATTATTGTAATTCAGCAGTATTTTGTTCCATATTGAACTTTTTCAATCCTTGAAATTTTGTTGAACTGAATAGTGGCTGTATTTCTGTAAAACAGTTGTTCTGTTTTTGTCAGGTCCTGATCAGGATATCCTATATCACAGAGCCATAAACCACCTTTACATCATTCAATAATAATATAACATTTTTTTCTACATTCATGCAAAAAGCAAAACTTTATTGAACTATATTCAGTGGAAAAAGAAGTTCTTTATTGCACTAGTGCAATAAAGATTTTATTGCACTCATCTGTCATTCTACTTCAACGTGCTGTCATCATGACAAACATAAACGTTTAAACCTACTACATATTTAGCAGATATTCTGTGAGATTGGCAATAGGTACTTCACTACGAAATATTCATATTGAAAATTGCACCAATTGTTCATTCACTTTCAACATTGAGGGTAAAAATAAAGTTTGAGTTAAATTGTTCGTAACGTATTAGTTCCTGTTTCAATGCAAATCGATATTAATAATAAAGTATTCAAGTTGCACTTTTCATTTTCCTACACCTAGTGCCGCACTTCAATAAATCATTTTTTGCTTTTTGCATGAACGTAGAAAAAATGTTGTATGCAACTCGTGCAAAAATTGTTTATTGCACTCGACGTGTTGTCTAACGGCCTCGTCGGACAATTTCACGTCGAGTGCAATAAACATTCACTTTTTGCACTTGTTGCATGAATAACTATTGAAGGAAATTGATCTGTTGTTGGAAAAGTTTATGTACGTAGCCTTGTACTCTACTGTTATGGTACAAAATTTGGAAATGTTGACTTTTTGACTGTTTTCTGATGAAACTTTGGTATGTTGCTGAGCTTGTAAGATCCTTCAGAACAAAGGTATAGTATTTGCTTGGATTCTCTGATGATTTCATCGCGTTTGAAATTTTTAATCGCACTTCTTTTCTTTACAACAATATTTCCATAACAATATATTTTATTTTCACTCTTCGTAAAATTATCTAATAGAGAATATTTTAGAATACCTACTGAATATTATCTGTTCTTATATTTTCCTATTTTCCTTATGGGATTATTTATGGATAATGAGTTCTTTCTTTGTTATTACCTACGTAGAATATCCAGACCAAGTTTCAAATCAGTACTGACCATAATATGCTAATTCTTTATTACACTGGTTTGAATATGATTTCCTGCTGTCCGAGACTTTGTTTATGGTTGTCTGAGGATATTAAATCAGGATTGACATGAAATAGATATATACTGGAATCCACAGTTAATGTCTGTCAACTGCATTAAGGGTAATAACGTTAATAATAGTCATAGCGGGCGTCTCCTGGTATGGTTAGTGGAATATATGGCATTATTTGTTGAGAAATTTGTTTACTGTCGTTCTAATGACATAGTACGCGGAAAATAAAGCTAGTTGGGTGAGAGGAGATTGAATCCTACCGTAGTAAACCATATAATCGAAGAAGACGAGACACAAACTGGGTTCAAAAATAGCTTCTATAGACCGTCAAATAATGACAGATTTGGCTGACTGATTTTCTCTTTGCTGGGATTTTAACCACTGAAAATTATGTCAGTGTTGAGCTCAAAAGATGACTTCAAAATTACTCTACTTTCACCGTAAATTATTCAAGAAGAAAAATTCTCGCTTTCATAAAATTCAACTTATTTTGAGTACATTTGTTGAATTTTAGATCAATCGGAAGGCTGTTATTCTTTTGATGGATTTCACTGCATTTTTTGGTGAATCATTCATTTGGATATAGACAAATTATACATAAGTATTCCAAATCAGCGTAAAATTTCGCATTCACCTTGAATAATGAACAAAATAAACATGAAATATCACTTTTTCAAGGATATATTTTCAACTGTCAATTATTAATTTATTATTCATCATAAAACATTTTCATTTATTGGAATAACAATTGATAGTAAAGTTAGAACAATTACTTTCGACATAGATTCCCGAAAATGTTCCATGTTGCTGCTGATCAGAAACGTTATAATTCTTCAGCTTCCAGAAGATGTGGATCAATGCCGATTACTCATAATTTATATTTATACCGTTGTAGATGAACATCATATCAACTTGAATAATATGTATCAAGGGCGTAAAGTAGGCGTTTATAGCCTGCGGCATGGATGATGCCCCGATGGCGTTAGCCGAGGGCCATCACACGCCGAAGGCCTTAAACGCATTTTACGCACGTGATACATACAAAATTTTATACACTAGCGGTTTTATAGCGCGAATCACAAATACTGACTTGAATTGCAATGGTCTACACGTTTCATACGTTATGCATACAATAATTAAGGGTAACATAATACGAGGAATGTGAAACGATAGTATCTGAGTGCTATATTGGAGAATCTATTTCAAATAAATAGATCATCACCGAAAAAATTGCCAACGATTATGAACAAATGTTAGAAAGAGTATTGCTCTATTGAACTGAAATGATTCTAATTCGTGTTAGGAATTGCATGAAATGATGTGTGAGTATAGACAATTTGAGAATTTTGTCTACTTTACGGCCCGCGGGTGGTAAAGTGCCACTTTACGGTTGCTGAACCGGGCGGTAAAGTGTACTTTACCGCCCGCTAGTGCATGAACAAAGTTATAAGAAAAATTCGAATCTACAGAAAAATCAGAATCAAAATGTAGATAAAAATGTAACACAGAGACCACACAGTATATACAGTCAAGGCAAACGTTGATTCAATAATCATATTAAATTGGAATGGAACTGCAAAAGATAGTAGTTAAAATAGCTTCTGTATCAAATTTAAATACTTCGAAATAATTAGTATTAAGTAATTTAAGAATCTAGAATAAAAAACATTGTAACTGGTTAATTATTAGTGAGGAAATAAATAAATTAGTGAAAGTTAAAACAATGAGTGATCGCGAGTGCTGTAAAACCAGTGAAAAATAGAACTAAGAAATGGTGCATTTAACAAACGGTAGAAAGAAAGAAAAAAAAATTTAATGGACATTTTTCAAATGCGCAAATTAATAAGGAAAATTCAAAACAGCAAGTTACAACAATCAACAGATAAACATTAGTAGCACCTGTACAAGTAAAATCTATACGTACCTGAGAAAGCCTATACGAGGAAAGAAGATCTGAAAGAAGCAGAAGCCTAGAATCAGCGTCCAACACAAAAAGGTATTTCTAACATGAATATTTTCCAAAAACCACGAAAACTATTTACTGGTTATTCAAAACCTTGTTTATCATCAAAATCTTTCCAATCCGTTACATTTCCACCGAGTTTCACAACAAGAAGTTGCCTCAAAGCCTCCAACGAATTGTTGGCTGCCTGTCAATTTGTAGACAAACCTCTACTTTGGATTCGTGTCAAATTAAGTTTCAACTAGTGACTGTAGATGTCATAAGTAACTTTCTGTTATATCTGTCTTGCCTTCACGGTACTAATTCTTGAGTGGATTATATATATATATATATATATATATATATATATATATATATATATATATATATATATATAGACATATATATATATATATATATATATACAGGGTGTCAATTTGAAAACTTCCCACCCTTAATATCTTCCTTCCAGTAAACAATGTGAGTAATCGAAAAAACAAGTCAATTTTATTGTCAAGGGGGACACTTTCACGGACTATTTGTAGCCCTCGTGGTTCAACCCCCTAGGAGGGGTAGATGTTACCTTTAGAATTTTAAATGGGAAGGGGGGTCAAGTGGCACATCATTTTGATGGGCGTTCAATTCTTGTTCCAATGGTACCCTGACTTATTATTTTGTGATGAGCATTTTCCGAAAAATTGCGTTCTAAACTAACAGAAGTAATTATTAGAACGCCTATACTGAGATGCATTATTGTATTGACTCCCTTTAATAAAAATGGTTAGAAGAGTAGGTGGCACCGCTCCAACCCTTGAATGACAGGAATAAATTTATTACGCATGGGATTTTTTATTTGATGGTTATTTTCCTTCTACACAATAAAATTTAATTTGCGAGAAAGACATTTCCAACATAAAATCTACTTACGCTTATCTTATTAGCTGTTCGAAATGTTGTCCATTTTGCTCTAAACAGTAATACAGTCTGTTTTCGAACTCCCCTCTAACATTACGGAAAACTTCACTAGGAATTGTTTGGCATGCTGCTGTAATTCGTCTTTTAAGTTCGTCAATATCAGAAGGTTGTGTTTTATAAACAACGGATTTAAGATGCCCCCAAAGAAAGAAATCTAAGGGTGTTAAATCCGGTGATCTGGGAGGCCATTCAACTGCTCCCCTTCTGCCAATCCATCTACCCGGAAATCTCTCGTTTAACCACTGTCGGACGGGAAGAAAATAATGAGGTGGAGCACCGTCCTGCTGGTAATGTAACAGATCCTCCTGCAAAAGTTCATTACCTTCTGCATCAATTTGAGTTTCTAGCTCGTGAGTTATAAGAGGATCGATAGTCTCTTCAAGCATATCAAGGTACAGATTGCCAGTCAAGTTTTCTTCCAGAAATAATGGACCAAGAATGGCATTTCCAAGAATACCAGCCCAAACATTAACTTTTTGTGGGTGTTGTGTATGCCCATTCCCGAAAAATATGTGGGTTTTCGTCACTCCAATAGCGACAATTTTGTCTATTAACATTGCCATTCAGAAAAAATGAACACTCATCGCTGAAACAGATGTTTAACAGAAGATTAGGGATGGTATTGACTCGATGAGACATGATTTCACAAAACTCTATTCTTCTATCATAATCATCCTCGTGGAGCTCTTGAAGAATCTGCATTTTATATGGATGAAATTTATGCATTTTCAATGCTTTTCTTATAGTCTCGCGTGACATTCCCGTCTGTTCTGATACTGATCGTAAGGAGCTCGTGGGCTCTGCAGCAAATGTTCCCAACACTTCAATTTGAGCTGCTTCATTTAGTACTCTGGGGTTATTTCTTTTTTTATTTGTCACTGAACCAGTTTCGTAAAACTTATTCACCAAATCAAGCACATACCGGTGACTTACATTACAATTCGGATGTCTTTCGTTAAAAAGACATGCCGCCCTTCGTGCGCACTTTCCAACTTCTCCATAAATTACAATCATTTCAATTCTGTCTTGAAGAATGTAAACCATTTTTACACTTTTATACACTTATTAAAGTAATTCCTAAACAGCCCAACAGGTACAACGGTATTCACAATACTACCACATAGTTCAAATTTGCTAACCAATTTTTTGCCGGAAAACAGAAACTTTTTACAGCAGAAGTAGCAAAAAAGAAAGGCGATGACACTTAAAAATTCAGCATTTAATAAACACAACTTTACTACCATCTACGTTTTACTATTAGACTACTTTTTTATGTAAAGTGTTTGGAGCTAATGGCTAATGTTACCCCTAATACAGGGTTGGAACGGTACCACCTAATATTCTAACCAGTTCTGGCCAAACCATGCATCTCAGTATAGGCGTTCTAATAATTACTTCTGTTAGTTTAGAACGCAATTTTTCGGAAAATGCTCATCAAAAAATATTAAGTCAGGGTACCATTGGAACAAGAATTGAACGCCCATCAAAATGATGTGCCACTTGACCCCCCTTCCCATTTAAAATTCGAAGGGTAACATCTACCCCTCCTAGGGGGTTGAACCACGAAGGCTACAAATAGTCCTTGAAAGTGTCCCCCTTGACAATAAAATTTACCTGTTTTTTCGATTACTCATATTGTTTACTGGAAGGAAGATATTAAGGGTGGGAAGTTTTCAAATTGACACTCTGTATATATATATATATATATATATATATTGTATATACTTGCGATGTTGTGATATATATTTTTTCTTATTTTATTTCTTCTTGTTTTAGTTGTCATCAATATTTGGTTATATATACATATATACATACACTCAAACAGTTATATACATATTTATACACACACGTTTGACGAGATAATAGGAGTTTGCGTATTTTATACCTGAAAGACCAAAAAGATAAAGATTTGAAAGAATCGGGTAAAGAATTATAAAGACTCGCAATTTGATAAGAAAATGACCTCTTAACGTTTCCGTTCTGTGAATCGGTGGAGTCAGTTTAAATTTATGTCTAATGTTCAAGTTATGCACGTCATTTTGGAATGAAATTTTTTTGAACAGATAATGTGGCGTTTTATGTATGATGACTTTATGAAATAAGCACAAAGCATGAGACGTTCGCCGATTGCTCATGTTTAGCCAATCTAGTTCCTTCAGTTTGTGCGATATTCGGTGCCGTCTTCGTTTTCCAAATATTAGTCGAAGACACGAATTCTGTAACACCTGAATCCGGCGTTGGTTAGTGGTATCCAGACATGGACCATATACAGTATCAGAAAAGTTCATTTTAGATAGCTCTAGTGATTCGCATAATAGCGCTTTCGTCTTTCTGTCCATAAATTCGCTGTTGTTATATATCATTTTCAAATTAGCATATGCTGATCTTATACAACTCGAAATGTGTTTTCTAAATCTGAGGGAGCCATCTAGCACGAGACCAAGATTCCTTGCAAATTCAGATGGAATTATTTCATGGCCATCTACATTGATTTTTACTTCATTAAAATTTTTAGGTGACTTCTTAGGACCAAAACATAAAACTGTAGTTTTCTCTGCATTTATTTTGAGTGAATGTTGAAAAGATTCTTCAACAGTGCACTTGACATTCTGGTTGATAAGGGCTATGGAGTTTTTTATGCTAGCAGTAATGAAGGAATAATAGATTTGCGTATCGTCCGCATAGAATTGTACAGAAATGTCTTTGATCATTTGCACAAAATTTGAAGTGTATAAAGTATACAATAACGGCCCTAAAATGGATCCTTGAGGTACACCAAAGTACAAGTTGAGAGGTTCTGATATATTTCCATCAATACGCACCCGTTGCGAGCGTTTTGAAAGGAACTGTTCAAAGAGATTGAGTAAATCATCTCTCAGTCCAATAAAATGTGGATGCTGAGGAGCATTTCGTGATGTAAAGTATCAAAAGCTTTAGAACGATCCAAAAGTATCCATATTGTCATTTTACCTGAGTCAGTTGCCCTCAAAATATCATCTGTGATACTAAGCAATGCTGTCTCGCAACTATGTCTGGGCCTAAAACCAGATTGTTCCACTGGTAATATATCATTGTCCGACAAAAATTCTCGGAGTTGCTGTTCTACTACTCTTTCAAGTACCTTAGAAAAGGTTGGGAGAATACTAACCGGCCTTAAATCCTTCAGTTCCGAAGGATTTGCTTTTTTTTGGAAATGGTTGAATGAGTGCCATCTTCCAAGCATCAGGAAAACTATTTGTTTCCAAGCACAATGTGAGTAATGACTGGAATTATTTTTGGACAGCATAACGTTATTAATTTCAAGTTCAGTCCATCCCACCCTATTGCATTGGTTTTAATTCTATTAATTATGCGAAATATCTCCGTGTCCTCAACGTTCTTGAAACTGAAACTATTATTGGTTTTGGTAGTTTGTTTGTAATAATACATTTTATTTAAGTCGGGTTGAATGTTTGGCAACGAATTGATATGATAGGCATTCAATTTATTTACATTCTGCAGATTAACTGGAATGTTCCTATTTTTATTTTTAATTACATTCATTTTTTTCATCTCTGACCATATTTCTCCCGTATTAGCTAACCTGATTTTCTCCCGAAAGTATGCTGCCTTCTCATTTTTACATGCCAGGATGGTATAATTTCTGAGCATTTTATAGTACTCAAGTTTAGAAGGTTTTCTTTTTTTTCCAACATTTATAAGCCTTATAGACATCATTAACCTTAGATTATCAGTTACCCATGGATTATACTTCTTTGTAATTTTTATTCTTTTTTTGGGGGCGTGATAATCGAAGAGTTGAATTAGAGTTTCATTGAGAAACTTCACTTTTTCATTGACATCCTGCGATATGTAGACATCAACAAATGAAAGATTGTTGAGATCGTGGTTAAAATCTTCATAGTTGAAATTTCTGAATAGTCTGATGTCTTTGTATTTGAGGGCATCTCTGGCTATTTCCAAATTCAATTCACACATCGCCAGCTCATGATCAGATATATGGTCAACAGATACAACATTCTTTTTAAGCATAATATCGTCATCCGATAGGATAATGAAGTCCAAAAGTGAAGACGAGCGTGGAGTTATTCGCGTTGGTGTGTCAATTATTTGGTTGAGGCCATACATTTCAAGCAGAGAATTCAGAGTGAGTTTACTTGAGGACGAGGTTTTCAGCCAGTCAATATTGAAGTCACCGACTGTAACAATGTTATCAGAAGTTGGTATGACTTAGCAGTTATAGTTTCTTCAATATTATCTAAAAACAATTTCACATTCGGGTTCGGCGGCCTATAAACAACACCAATAGCTGTTGTATGCCCCTTATGATGCAATTTCACCCATAACTGTTCAATTGCATCAGAGCTCGATATCTCGGAAAAGAAAAGAGAACTTCTAACATATCCCACCTTGTAGAATATACTGAGAATAATATCATAGTTTCAATGTATCTAATGATGTCGATGGATTCTTTGACGTGAATTACATTCATTATCCACTGGCACGAATTCAACTCAGATTCAATTAGGGAAACCAGTGATTTTCACCTTGGTCTGCTACCGTGATTATTGAAATAATTATAATGAATGCACTTAACGATGTTTATGTAATTGTGAGATAAATTATCAAGGTTCTCACATCACTGCTGCGTACAGTAACTCGGGGCATGAATTATTCTTAGCTCGAGCATGAATGCACCGCAACGGGATCGATAGTAGGTTGAATTTATTGAGAAATGTACTCACATTTTATCAAGACTTGACACAGATACTGCTGCCGATACGAGAAATTTTAAACTATGATATATTATCGTAGATTTCATAGTAAACTCAACTACTTCAAAGGATATACAAGATTTAAAGTTATCATTTGGTTTGATTTCTATTATCCATGAACATACGTGAATCACAGCTAGTTCATCCAGCTATACTTATAGATGATATTTTCACCAATTTGGAAGAAAGCAATACAAAAAGTGGAGTTTTCGAACCGTATTTGTCCGATCTTCGCGCCCAGAATATTAAAATTACTGAAAAAACACCAGAAAGCTCGAATGCAGAATCGTCTCCTAGAAAAGTAACTTAAAATTGATTGAAGATGTTAAAATAAGCTCTATTAAATGTAGAGAGGGGTTTCGACAAAACCAGTTATTGATGTTGAATTTGTATCTTCCCATTTCGTAGATGCATATAATTAATTGGTCAAAGAAATATTTCCAATCAAAACAACTAACTCAAACAACAGCACCAGCATTGTGGTTGTTACGTAAAAATTTGATTTTACTTGTAAGAGCTGCTTTACAATAGCATACAATATTTTTATCTATTTATTTTTGGTTACGTTCACAAGGTTGAAAAGGGCTGTGCTCACGACTAGCTTTGAAACAGGGAGATGGGGTGAGTTACGAAAAATCGGAATGATGTTCAGAGGGCACAACAGATTCAATAAAATAAACCCTTCCTAAAACTTCCACTGGTAAACCGAACCTATAAAATGTACACACAATAGGTAACCAAATAATATTCAAGAAAACTGTACTATATACAGGGTGGGTCACGGTCGATGGTACCTTAAACGTTTACGGAGAACGGGACATACGATCATTCTGAAAATTTGGTTTCTCAAGTACTTGCTCTTGGTCTATCGATCTAAAATATTTTCAGCAATGCAGCGTTGCCGCTTATACCAAAAAGTGGCAGCATCTTTGTTATTTCAAATGGGTCACCCTGTATATTACCGCATTTTTGAACTTGTCATTCGTTTCTGATCATTTCTGCCTCATACTCTCCTATACCTATCTCTAACGGTTTTTGAGATATTGGTTATTTTCCATATTTTTTATCCAAAACATAGCTCGAATTGAATGTTTATCTCTGCGGTATTTGGATTCTTAGGAAGTTGCAATTTTGTGTTTAGTTCATCAAGATCATGTACATTGATTCTGTACAGAGAAGTTTGTTCTGCGTTATACAGGGTCGTTCAAAATTCATGATCTTACTGCTAGATACGAAAAGGGTTGAAAGTGCGTTTTTTTAAATGGAACATCCTGTATATAATGAAATATCCTGAAAGATGACTTAATTCCCTTCGAATTGATATATCATGTTCCTATACCTAAATAGCCAGAATTCCGAGATAATAGCAATTTTCACTTGTAATCTCCCAAGTGCTTGAATTATTACCGGAAATTTTTCGAGTACATGAATTTTCTTTGAGATAAATTTATGTCAATTAATTCAAGCACGAGGGGGATTCGGTAAGAAAATTTCACACCGAGAAATGAAAATCATCCAACAATTCATAAGAAATAACTAACGATGGTTTCACCTGAACTATTTATAACCACTGAAATATTGATATGTAAAATACTTAACAAAATTTTCATCAATAAATGTGTTTAAATTTGGAACAAAAAAAATAAAAAAGTTATGTTCTTATCGTGGATTGAACCATCGACCTAGCGACTCATAGGCCGCAACACTACCGCTGAGCTCAAACTCAAACTCAAAAACATGTATATTCAGATATTTAACTATTTACATTGCATTTCGGTGAAATCTATGTACAACACAACTCTGCTTGATATTTTCCGCCCACCTCCGAGGGCTGATAGCGATCCCGCAGGTTGTGAGGGAGTGCTAAGGTGGGGGGGCTCCGTCAACCCATGTTGCCAGGGGTCGGCGTTGTCCCGAATGTAGTGTCTCCTCGGCTCCTGAAGAGGAACAGGTGAGGCACCCCCGCTGGTGTTGACGGGTGTAACTCAGATTTTTCCTTCCTACATCATGGTATTAGTATACCCTGTCTCCCGCTATGCTACTACAGGGGTTGATTGTCAGATTGATCAGATTTTAGAAGTGTGATTTGTGAGGGGTGTTGTGGATTCCCGGAAAAAGTTTTCGGCAAAAAACCGGGTTCTGGTCTTAGTCCTCTATAGAGGTGATTTGGTGCTTAGTCTTGGCGTTCATGGAACAAGTCCATCAGTTTTTGGTAAATGAGCCCGCCGTGTTTGCGGGGCTCATTGTGGTGTGCCCTTACTCTTGTTATTTCCCTGGTGAGTGAACTCTTGGGAATGTGATATTTGTAAAATTTATATGAAAGATTCATTATGTGGTCTTGGATAGTGGTGACTTTAGCTAGGTCACGCACGTTTCAAAGAAAATTCATGAACTCGAAAAATTTCCGGCAATAATTCAAGCACTTGGGAGAATACAAGTGAAAATTGCTATTATCTCGGAATTCTGACTATTTAGGTATAGGAACATGATATATCAATTCGAAGGATATTTAGTCATCTTTCAGGATATTTCATAATATACAGGATGTTTCATTTAAAAAAACGCACTTTCAATCCTTTTCGAATCTAGCAGTAAGATCATGAATTTTGAACGACCCTGTATAACGCAGAACAAACTTCCCTATATAGAATCAATGTACATGATCTTGTTGAACTAAACACAAAATTGCAACTTCCTAAGAATCCAAATACCACAGAAATAAACATTCAATTCGAGCTATGTTTTGGATAAAAAATATGGAAAATAACCAATATCTCAAAAACCGTTAGAGATAGGTATAGGGGAGTATGAGGCAGAAATAATCAGAAAGGAATGACAAGTTCAAAAATGCGGTAATATACAGGGTGACTCATTTGAAATAACAAAGATGCTGCTACTTTCTGGTATAAGCGGCAACGCTGCATTGCTGAAAATATTTTAGATCGATAGACCAAGAGCAACTACTTGAGAAACCAAATTTTTTTCCCTACCTAGTTCAGCTTAATTGTATTATTTGTTACAAATGTTTTCCATTAGAAGATTTCTCTGTCTGATGAAGTTTCACCAGTTATTGCAGATATTGTTTATCAACAATAATAAACTAATATTTTTCGAGTTGAGTTGATGAATTATTCAACAATATCAGCTTAACCTTCACCAAAGCACTTTATATATCATGAATTGATTATTCAATAATTTTAAAACGATGATATGAAGAAATGAAGAAGTAGTAATCAAGTGAATGGTAAATCTTCTAAAAAAAAATTCAGAAGGTAACGGTTTGAAAACTGGTTTGCTTCATCAATAGGATTAGATATTTTAGATAATGATCAATTTCCGTACCTATGAGGTCTATTTTATGATAATAGCACTGTAATTTTTTCACATAAATTTTCCCAGATACTTTATGAAGATTTGAAAAGACAAAGGTCCATGACAAACAAAATAATTTCAAAAACGATTTCTCAATTTTTTTTTTATTATTGGAATTTGTCTTCATTGTTGTCGAAGATGATCCTTCACTACTTGGTCGTACTACGATAAAACCATTCCCCATTTTTTCTAAAACAAAGAAACAAATTGTGTCAGTACTTATCGTGCTCCTTAAGATACAATGAGTCGACTTTTTTGGTGAAACTTCGACAAAGCATAATATAGATAAGGAAAGGGATTCAGCCATCTTACTAACTTGTATTTTTATTGAGATTCCATAAGTGAAGATCGAAAATGGAACACCCTCATTCTTGTAATCAAATAGGAAATGGGATATGCTTTATTTTCTGAAGGAATACCTTATTGACAAAGCTTTGACTGTGTTAACAAAAATACATACATGCATGATCAATGAAACATCCCGGTGAACATTTTTTAAATTGTTACATATGTGGAACATAAACTTAACGTCTTATAAATGATGGTCAACATCATCAATATGTATCCATCAAACGTATTTTCTGAGGCGATAAGTCCCAATTTTCAGCGTTGTATCAACGTCATACTTCAATGATCATATTTTCATTATCAAAATGACGTATCATGCTCGTTGTCCAAATAGCATATTATAACATATGTCAAGTAACTGATTCAAAACTTATGTTTCCAATACGACGGTCTTTTCTGAGGCGATAAGTCCCGACTTTCAGCGTTGTATCAACGTCATATTTCATTGATCTCATTTTCATCATCAAAATGACGTATTATGGACAATGTCCAAAGAACATATCATAATATAATATATCAAGTAAGTAATTAAAAAGTCATTTTCCCAAGACTACGGTCCTTTCTGAGGCGATATGTACTAAGTATTAGCGTTTTATCAACGTCATACTTCATTGATCATATTTTCATTGTCAAAATGATTCTGCAGAATGTCCAAAGACTGAAAATGGTTATCATGGTATATTGTAGATACAGTCAAGCAGCCTATTAGGCCCTTTGTGCATGTTATCATGATAACCCAAGAGGTCCAATAACTAATGGACAATTCACAAAAGCTTTCGATAGTATTCATATACTGTTACTGAGTTTGAGATGATGCTTCGTAACTTCAATAGCAGCGACACCTATCGTTGGGTAGAATACTTCATATTGATTATATTGATCAATATCTAAACATATTTTTTAAGGTATTTAACTTACGTCAGGCAAAGTATGCAAAAATACATAATTATTTGATCGTAAAATGTATCAATTTGAATGAATCAGTTTTATAACTATATTATGAGGAATGTAAAATATGCACATTTCGTCTGATACCAAGAAAACTTTGAAGGGACAATTTTTGTAAACATATATAAATGATACGTTTACATTTGATTTTCAAAATGATCGTCACCCAGGAGATATATAAACGATATAATAGTTTACATTGATTATTTTGATCAATAACTGAACATATTTCTTTAGATATTCAACTCACGTCAGGTAAAGTATGCAAAAAAGTACCCAAAGTTACATAGTTATTTGTTCATAAAATGGATCGATTCAAATATGATATTTTCAGTACCATATTACGAAATATGTAAAATATTCATAATTTGCCTAATGTCAGGAAAAATTTGGAGAGACAATGTTAGACAATGTTTGGAAACATATCAATAATATGTTTATATCCGATTTTCAACATTAAAATCACTCAAGAGATATGTATATGATGATAATCGATATAAACTATTATTTATAACGATTATTTTGATCAATAAATAAATAATTTTTTTTAAATATTCAATTTACATCAGGCAAAGAATGCAATAATATATAGTTATTTGGTCGTTAAATGTATCTAATCTAATATAATATTTTCATTACTATGTTAGGGAATTTGTAAAATTTTCATATTTTTCCTGTTGCCAGAAAAACTTTGGAGAGACAATGTTTGGAAACATATATAAATAATATGTTTATTCAAAATTTTCAAAATTACCATCGCTCAAGAGATATATAAATGATATAATTCTTTTTATTGAATAATTACATCAATAAGTAAACATATTTGTTCAGGTATTTAACTTACGTTAGAAAAAGTATGCAAAAATACATGGTTATTTGGTCAGAAAATGTATTGATCTGAATGAAACGTTTTTATTACCATATCATGGAAAACGAAAAGTACACATATTTTGTCTGACATCAGGATAACTTTCGAGAGACAAAGTTTGGTAACATATAAATAATATGTTTACATTCGATTTTTAAAATTATTATCACCGAGGAGATGTATCCACGATGGAATAGTTTATATCGATTATTTTGATCAATAAATGAATATAATTCTTTAGTCATTCAACTCACGTCAGGTGAAAAAGTATGCAAAAATACATAGTAATTCGGTCGTTGAATGGTTCGAATACAATATAATATTTTCATTACTATATTAGGAAATATGTAAAATATTCATATTTTGCCTCATGCCAGGAAAACTATGGAGAGACGATTCTTGGAAACACATATAAATAATACGTCTTTTTTTGGTTTTCAAAATTATCGTCACTCAAGATATGTACTAATGATATAATAATTTTTATTTATTATATCAATCAATAAGTATATATTTTTTTGGGAGCATATAAATTACGTCTGGCAAAATATGCAATAATACGTAGTTATTTGGTCCTACTATTGATTATATTGACGAAGATGTATATATGATTATATTTAAAAAAGTTAGATATTTTCATATCTATCTTGATGTCTGCAAATTATTCAAGAGAGAATATATGAAAAAGTACATACACAAAAATATGTGATTATGCAGTGTTGATCGTTTGATTTGATCAAAAATGCAACATAATTGAAATGTGTTGAAGCGAACGTTCGACATGAAATGGTTTAATTTTGGTATATCATATAGTCATGAGTATGATCGATTTTTGAAGTACGCATCGGTTAAGTTCATTCAACATAACGCATGAGACATCTGATGAAAACCATTATATGACTTATAATTGTAAAGTTGAATGTTTACCGGGATACTGCCAATCTCAAAGTACATCATCAAAAATTAATTAGACTTGTCTTCGGAATATCCAATGACAGTTCGTCAGAACCACACCAATTTTTTTATATTCTCGATGTCAAGGAATATATTTTTTTGTAAATTATTTTTATACTTGCTATGTCATAATATTGTGTTATCATCTGGGAATATAGGATAAATTTTCCTCTGATGTATATAAACTACTTAACACTAATTTTGTCGCACCCCTAAATTTGGCTCCTGTTAAAATCTGAATAACTTTTTCCTGCAATTTGAATTCTGTTTACACTGTACGCTAATTTTCAAAAGGATGCCAAATGAAGAAAAACTTTTTCTTATTTGACGGCAGAGGCATGAAGATAATCTCAATGCCTTGAGAAATTTTCCGAATTATATTCTTATCTCATTTATTTACAGAGTAATTTCAAAATATAAACTTTTTGGTTTTGCAGTCATAACTTTTTTCCTCGTAAACCGATTTTCAAAATCCCAGGCTCATTTTGAAACTGAAACTTTAGATGAACAGATATTCCACCCCACACAGTCAGTCTTCTACCTCCGAAAGCCACCCTTGCCTCCAGATTCCGTTAGAAAAACATTTCATTTCTCCCATTCTTCTTCTTGTTACGTTGGTTACGGGATTTTTTATTTATTTTTTCCAAAAACTTGCCGTTTCAATTGGTATTTCTCACGCACAATTCTTGACTACTGGAAGCAAGAAAGATCTGGACGTATCCAGAATGAATTATCCTTCTGAAAACAAGTTGATTTTTATTTAATTCTCCTCCCAACCGGGATTTCGAGGGTGTTTCAGATTCGGGTCTCATTTGAGGAAACCCCTCGATCTTCAATCTTTATCTTGGATCAATTATGATGTTCTTATCTCTTCATCTAGAGTTTCAGCTACAAAAAGAGCCTGAGATTTCGAAATTCGGTTGACGAGGATTAAAGTTATGACTACAAAACCTAAAAGTAATTTTTTTGAGATCACCCTGTAAATAAAAGAGATAAGAAGACAATTTGAAAAATGTCTCAAGGCAATGAGATCATCTTCATGCCTCTGTTGTTAAATTTGAAAAACAAAATTTTCTTCATTTGGGATCGTTTTGAACATTCCGATATTTTGCACGGTTTCAAGTAACACCCTGTAGCGATTTTATGTGAAGAGCCTCATGTTTTGAAGAAGTACGACATTATAGCTGAAGGACTAGGCTAGCGAACATTGTGAATAGAATTCAAATTTTTTAAATCAGAAATTAGTTATTCAGATTTTAACAGGTGCAAAATTTTGGGGAGCGACGAAATTAGTGTTGAGTAGTTTAGTTGCTAAGTCATTTATATAAAGAAAAAAATGAATTGGGCCAAGCACTAATCTCTGTGGAACTCCGCTGTTAATATTGGCTAGAGAGGAAGAAGTTGTCGTGTTGGCGATATGTTTTCTTCCAGTTAGGTAATATTAAAGCCATTCAAGTGCATTTTCATTTATGCCAAAGTGAGATATAGGTTCCGCAACAGTATTCCATGATTAGCACAGTCGAAGGCTTTAAATAAATCACAGAACACTGCTGCGACCATTTCATGTCCGTTCAAAGAGGAGTAAACTTCGTATAGGAACAAAAATATAGAATCGTGAGTATTTTTCTACGGTTGGAATCCGAACTGAGCATTACTTACCAAAATACTCGCTTCTAAAAATTCAGTTAGTAGCCTTCTCATGAGTATGTCAATAATTTTTGCTAGCGTGGGGATGAGAGAAATGGGGCGAAAGTTTGAAGGATCTTCCAGATCACCACCCTTGTGTAGCAGGATAACCACAGACGCTTTTAAGAAATCAGGAAAGATTCCAATTTCGAATTAGATCTTAACTACGGTCGCTAAGGCTTGCAGAGTTGTAAGTGGTAAATTTTCAATTTTTTTTATTGAAATATCCTTACAAGACCGTTCGCTCTATTATGCCGCACTTCTCAGACTTTACAACAGTTTCCTCTGTAGCTTTACAACTTGTTATTGTTCAAATTTCATGAATGAATTATTCAATAGCGTTATTTATTGAACTACTTCGCGATATCACTTACACTCTGTACAAATAGTTCTATTGACATGTCGTTAACCGGCCATAAAAATGCAAACAATGCCAGAAGCAATGACATCTGATATCTAAAGAATATTCTCCGCATGTTGTTCAACATAGCTGACAAGGACGTTAGGAAGTGTGTTAGAATCTCGGCTATCATAATAATAATTAGGCTCTGCATCTCCATCGAACAGGTTATACCAGGGATACAACTGGTTTTGTCCATAATTTGGCGCGGAGAAGAGAAAGTAATTTGGGTTTTCAGGTGTGATTTGTTCGATCGGTGAAGTGTGTGGATGTGATTGTGACGAAATGGTGTACACAATTTCGGAAAATGTCGACAGAATCGTCCAGCAGTAAGTTTAGCATCTTTCAACTTCTCTTGAACTTAGTTATCACCTCCAGCGGTCTATATTTCGTAACTTTACTTATTTGTTTTTATTGACACGGAAAAAATAATTCCTTCAATTCTGAAGGTAAACTTGATTTCTAAACATTGGGATAAGTATATCATCAATCCTGTGGTTAATACGCTATTTTTTTATTGATATGTTGAGAATCTTGAAAAGAATTTGGCAAACATGGTTATTTAGGTGTCCTTGAACACGAATTTGAATTCAAAGAAATCAAAAATCAAGATATTGTGATTGTGAGTATTTCCTTAAATGAAATTTGAAACGATTCTTTTATATAATATTTTTTTAATTATTGGCTATATTATTGAATATCAAAATTACATTATTTAAAACTGATTTTATTCCGACGTTTTTGTCTTTATTCTATGCGTGATGAGACTATTTGATGGTCTCTGTTGAATGAAATTCCAGAGATGAATAATTTATATTCTTCCCGTTGAAATCTAATGAATTTGCGATAAGGCCTGAATTTTCTTTTTGACAAAAACATAAAGAAGGATTTATCAATATTCAAAGTAATCTTATGATTGTTCAACCAAAGCGAAATTATTTTTAAATCATCTTCAATGTTTTGAATTGTAGATTTTGCCCAAAATAAATTAATGATGAGTCATCCTCATCCACGAATAATTTGAGCTCACCATTCAAACTAATATTGGACATTGAATTTAAATATATAAGAAATAATGAAGGTTTAAGAATTTAACCTTGAAGTACACCACATTTTATACTCCCTATCAAACTTTTTCCATTCCCCATACAAACATATTGTTTTCTCCCAGTTAAATAATTTTGGAACCATAATCCCAATATTGAATAATTCACATAAAAATATTTTATGTTGACAAATATTTCAGTGCGTCAATTACTGAAAAAATTTAAAAACTAATTTATTTCAATGTGAGATAAATGACAAATATTTAGCCAAGAAGGATGAACGTAAAGATTCAAAGTTACGCTAGATGAAAAACTCATATTTTCCAACCACTGCAATCACTATAATATATTCCTCATCACGATTCACGTCCAACATCCTTCTCAGTGCTTTCTGCGGTTACGATTGATTCGTCTCAAAAAAAAGCATTTATCTACACGCGCTTCAATAAAATTATAGATTAAAAAATTGTCCTCATCACGATTTAATTTATCAATAAAATTATCTGTACACTCAAAAATTACCATAACCAAACGATTTGTCAGATATCTCAGCACGAATAATTTTATTAATAGTTCATATACTGAGTGACACCTTTGCCATGCATTTAATAATATCAGATCAATTTTTCCAGGACAGAATTATGAGAATGAAAATTTTCAACCAAAAATTGTCACCAGTATTCAAAAATTGTAACCAGTATTGATTACTTCCATTGTTAGATGTAATATAACAGCAATAATGAAACATTCGTCAGAAAAAATTATTCAACTGCAGCTTTTGGATATTTAATTTTTCTTTAGTTATAGAAAGTTAACATAAACAAAATAAACTTTAATGGGGATAGAGTTCCGGTAGTCTGAACATTTTTATTGGTAATTTCCTCCTCTTTAGGTAACTTTTTTCAAAATTACTCAAATATCAATAGTTTTTAAGTTATTAACATAACACTAAATACCTTTTTTTTTCATCTTATTTCGTTAATAACAACCTCAATTATTTTACGTGTGGTAAAATCCTTGAGAACCATTTTTCTAGTGGTCTTTCCGTATGGTATCGCTCATATTTTTAGTAGCTTTATGTCTATTTTTCACGTTTTTCAACTTGTTGATCAAACTAATCAATTCAACACTGTTTTCGATATGCATGTAAAATAATTACAAAATAGCAACAGATTTGGTAGAGCTGGATACTTGATCCTGCTGTACGAAGCATAATAATTTATCGATTAAATTGGAATTATCTAGCCATAACACGTTCACCTTGCTAATTGAGTTCAGAAGGGATAAACTTCCTAGTCACAGATAACATGTTCAAATTATTGAAAATCGATACTGAAGATACCTAATATTCTCAACACGAACCACAGGGTGACCATCCTCGTCTTTGTTTCCTACCAGAAATGGTTTATTTCTCCAACCAATTAGCGCAAGATACACGTTGAGGGGTCACAAATATAATATAGAGGGTTTTCAATTCTTTTGCTGAATAGAGAATTGAGAACCCTTTCAAATGCGGTGTTACACGCTACCCCTCTTGATTAAATTTATTATAGGGGATGCTATTAAGGGGTTGAAGGACAGGTGAATAAGTTTATTGAGAAAGTGTAGTTCCATATATAAATATTGTCTTGTTTCAGTATTTTTCATTTGCATTAATAATCAAGTAGAAAATTAATTTATCCGTTAATTTAGATAGATAGATTTTTGAAAATCTGTTTTTTTTTTCGCGATTTCTGGAAAAAAAAATCCACAGTAGTTCTACTCTTCTATCATATAATCTAAAAGTAGACGCTTCAACAGAAAAAATCGCAACTGGCGATCTAAAATCGCGACTGGCGATCTTGAAAAGTCGAACTTCACCGATGAGACTTTTCAGTAGAAAATGAGGTCGTTTTTCCCCCCTTCTCGATTTTTTCGAATCCAATTTATTTTTCTTGTCATTCGAACAATATTTTGCTCTTCTTTCAGTAGGTCTCATGCTGATATTTTTTTTTATCTCAGAAATGCATCAGCACTAGTCTAAATGGAAACTGTACATTTGAGAAATAATCAACTATCTGAACTAAAATGCAAATTATCACTTTCAAGTTAGGTTTTTTCACAGTATCTATCAGATGTAATTCAATGTCCAGCGTGGCTTCAGCCGGGGAAGTAGATGTTTTCTGTTAGATGCTACAAAAAAGTAAGTTTTTCCATTTCCATATGAGTCATGTTTTCAATTGACAATGTTTCCCTTTTCAATGGAGAATTATTACCTCAGTAATTACTAACATTGGTATTTTAAAGAAACCCTACCATTACCTGACCCAATTTCTTAAAATTCCAGACGTACAAACAGAAATCATGTTGGCATTAAACCCTATTTTCTTTCATATTCATCGACAGACTGAGTTCAGAGTTGATACTCCAATTATAAAAATTGCATTTGCTCTCAATGGAAAAGTTGGAAAACGAGCAATTTACATTTTTTGATTGAAGTCGTTCATGAATATGCAGGGTCATTATATACCGTTTGAGGAATATCAATGCAAACAAATTATTCCAACATGCCAATGGCGTCCCCACAAAATATCATTAACAGGGATTCGTTAAGGTGAATTTTCCAAGTAATTGAAAACTGCCTATTTGATCTTTTCTTTCTCCATTATTCTTCCGTTCATCTTTAGTGTGTTGATGAAGTCTAAAATATACCAACATGAACATCAAATTTCTGAAGTCAAGCCTGTCGAAGTAGTAACGTCGTTTTTTTTAATAGCAAGGTACAGGACTATTGGATCTTTTCACGCACGTCATGGTTTTAATACATATAGTCGAAAAATTTAATTCAAAACCAAATCTAAGGTATGATAGTCCGTAAAATAAGGGCAAACACTGCTCAGATTAATGAATTGTACTACATTATGTAACTATTTTTGCTCGGATCTCTATGTAACCTACCCCCTCATTTACTGAAGATGAAGGATCAGTCCTTCGAAACATATGTCTGTGTGTCTCTGGACAACAATAAAGAATAGTTTGGTGAAGAAATCAGTTGTTTGCTGTTTTTATAAACATCAAAATTTGCACGAACCTCCCTGAATGGATTCATAACATGACAATAATCCGAAAAAAATGATAACGAGTAAATAGTAAATAACGAATTGTATATGGAATAAGGAAGAAAACAAGATTTTAATATTCTTAACGAAATTTGTTGAAATTCGATGGTTTAGGAGAAATATATTTCACAACGAGTCATTGTAAGTATTCTCTATGGTAAACAGTGGAGTGTTTTCACTAAAAGAAAATTCATTTCAATAGAATTTATGTTAAAAAGCAAACCCAGTCAGTATGAAATGGGAGTTTATTCATCGAATAGAAATACGAGGATGTATTGATATCTAGTTAGCCTAGACCAGGTCCCTGCATAAACAAAATATTGCGTTACCATAGCAACGAACAATAACTTGTTAGAAGTGTCAGTGTAAAGTTTGAAGTCAAAAAAGTAAACCAGAGTTACGCAATAAATTAAAAGAAGAAATATGTCCACCGAAATTGTGAAAATCGAAAAATTGGAGTATCGAGCCGTCATCAAGTACCTGTATTTAAAAAGGTTAAGAGGTAAGCAGATTTACAAAGATACGCTTTATACCCTTGGTGATCAATGTCCTTCGTATGCGACCGTGAAAAATTGGCAAGCTTCAGAAGAGGTAAATTTTCCATTGAAGATGATGACCGATCGAGAAGGCCAGTTTCTGTATCAGTCCCCGAAAATATCGATGCAGTTCATGACATGATTTTAACTGAATATTTCATACGAACGCGTTCATCATATAGTTCACGTCAATTTGGACATGAGGAAAATTGCTGCAAAATGGATCCCCAAATGTTTGAATGTTGACCAAAAGCGTGCAAGGGTGGTAGCATCGCGTGGAAAAGTTCTTGCTTTAGTTTTTTGGGATTGCCATGGAGTAATCATGATTGATTTTTTGGATAAGGGTAGAACAATAACTTAACTTAATCCTTGGCTCGCACAAGTTTCGACTTTTGAGGGCTGCCGTTCGTAAGGGGACGACAGCTGGTTAACGGAAAAAACAATTTTAACAATTTTTTTTTTTATCTGTGTATCATTGACTTATTTTTTTTTTCGTTTTGAGAACGAGTAAAGTTAAAATCTCAAAATGAAACCATGTCAAAAACCGAATTCCCTCCACAAAATCAAACTTTCAATCAACATTTATAACATTAGGAACTTTATCATACGACACGTTTTTGAACTCCACATTCGAGTCTTAACATATTTTATCAAAATGTTATCACAAGAAACCTGACATGAGTTTCCCTTTATCCAACGACAACAGTGGAAATTCATTCCTGTATTCCTGTACCTACATCGCTTCACGTGAATCTCTATTGACCTACCGGAAATGCATGAAACATTTTCACATCCGAATAAGCACATGAATTTTCCCATAGAGAAACCTGATCTTTTGTCTTTTCATTCGAATCTCATCCGGCTAGAACACAAATAAACGACGTTTGGTTCAAGGCATTCAGTACAGGCGATATATTTCCTTTTGTATCATCTAGAAGCTATGACAAGAACGAAAGCGTCTTCCAATGGGAAAATATGGAGCATTTATCAGTATGGGGAATTATAAATGGGTTAATGTTTCAGATAAATCTTACGAAATGGCATTTTCCCAAACCTGAAATGAACGCCAGTAAGCCTGTAAGAGAATTGACGATGAAAATTCTGATTTAGATTTTATTGAAAATATGAACAGGATGTTCATAAAGTCAGTTGTGGAATCATCTGCGACTGAAAGTAGGAATTTAGTCGCTATTTTCCCTCGTACAAGATAACCTCTCTCGGAAGGGATTCATGTTGTGAAGGGAAACATTCCCAATCAAAAATTGAGCCAATACATGACTCCTCCAGAGGAAATAGCGACTAAAGTTTATATTTCAGTCGCAGATGATTCCACAACTGACTTTATGAACATCCTGTTCATCAACATGCCATACCCATGACAGGTTTCATGCCAGAAAAATATTTTCAGTGTCACCACACAAGAAATAGTCCAACAATTCCATCATTACAGTGTGAAATTATAAATAAATAAATAAATAGAACTTTATTATACTGCACACTACATTTAGGAACATAAGTAAATAAAATTGCGATAATAATGCGATTGGTAAATAATAAAGTCGTGTAGAACGATAAGTACATCAATATGTACTTGTTTCGTAAAGTGATAATGTGGAACAAATAACATGTTAAATATGATTACAAAATATTATGGCTAAAACATATAAAATATAATAATAATAATAATAATAATAATAATTCGTCTTTATTCACCATAAAACAAACAGAACAAGTACAATTTAACAGTGGAGGTGAAAAGGCGGAGTGTCAGCGTGAGCTGTTTTTAAACTCAACCCTATGTTCCTGAAGGGAAAGAAGTGAAAGAAATAAGATAATATAAAGAATATAAACAATATGAACAATATATGAACAATACGGACAATAAATA
This sequence comes from Chrysolina oricalcia, assembly GCA_944452925.2. Lineage (NCBI taxonomy): Eukaryota > Metazoa > Arthropoda > Insecta > Coleoptera > Chrysomelidae > Chrysolina > Chrysolina oricalcia. Next base: position 71,267,591 of record OX101813.2, read on the forward strand.
AACAATATGAACAATATAAACAATATGAACAATATGTTAACCCCATTGTGGGAATTACAAAGTAGATATTATACATAAAACATTAAGAACAGCAATGCATATCAGTTTGGTTAATAGCCGGTCAGTTCGAAAGGAGACAGTCTACTCACCGAGAAGAACTTTCAATCTTTTTTTAAAGTTATTTAATGAATAGGATCTAAATTCATTGGGTAGTGAGTTATAATATTTCGGTGCGTTGTACGAGAAGCTACGAGTGAAAAATGAAGTTTTGTGCTTTGGAATGATAAGTGTAGTTTTATTACGAGTGGAAAATCTGTTAAGGTCCGAAAAGGTTTTTAGCCTTTTGAAAAGGTAATCTGGTACTTGGGAAGTTAGAACTTTATGGGTATTTGTTAGAAGGTGTAATTTCCTAAGTTTCTCCATATTCAGCCAACCTGATTTCTTCATCGGCACAGATATATGGTCGTATTTACGAACACCGAAAGAAAACCTCAGGCAATTATTTTGTATACGTTGCAAGCGGTGACGGTCAAGTTGGCGTAAAGCTGGTCCATATATACTGTCGCAGTAGGAAATTTTAGAGAATATTAGTGACTCACAAAGTTTAAGCTTTAATTCAGATGAAAGTAAGTCCCTGTTTGGATAAAGTTGCCTTAAAACATTGTAGGAGGATTGACTGAGGTGGCTGACATGTTTAGTGAATCTGAGCTCAGGATCGAGCCACAGTCCTAAATTTTTGAATTCTTTCAGAATTGGAAGTGAGTCATTTTCAAGGCGAATTTGTATGGTATTCATTGCGATATCCCTGTTCTTCTTGGAGCCAAATAGCATCACTGCAGACTTTTTTGGATTGAGTTTGAGCTTATGAGCAGTAGAAATATCGAAGATGGTCTGGAGATCAGTATTTATATGAGTTTGAGCCAGGTCTAGATCGGAAATGGGAAATGAAAAATAGATCTGGGTGTCGTCAGCATAGTGATGTATGGAGCAATTGTTAACAAAATGGTGGAAGTCAGATATATATAAACTAAACAATGAGGGTCCGAGAATAGATCCCTGTGGCACACCTTTAGTTACAGATAAGGCCTCTGAAATTACTCCATCTAGAATTACCTTTTGAGTCCGGTCAGATAAATAATTTTTTATTAAACGTACTGCATCTTGCGAGAAGCCAAATGCGACAAGTTTCTCACAAAGGATATCGTGGTCGATGGTGTCGAACGCTTTACTATAATCAAGTAATACTAAACAAGAGACACTACCTTTATCAACAGCTTGGGAAATATCATCTGTAATTGAAAGAAGGGCTGTGGTAGTACTATGTTGTGATCTGAATCCTGACTGAACCGAAGAAATAATTTTTTGTTCGTTTACAAAGACATTGATTTGGTCCTTCAGTATCATTTCTATCACTTTGGAAAGAGAAGGTAAAATGGAAATGGGTCTGAGGTCAGATAAGACAGATGGTGTGTTACACTTTGGCAGAGGTATGACTAGACCGCTTTTCCACAAGTTAGGAAATTGTCCAGAATTTATTATAGAATTGATGATATGGGTTATGTGGTTCAGTAAATAATTATCAAAAAGATGTATCATCTGTACAGAAATGTTATCTGAACCTGTAGCTTTACTCTTAATCTTATTTATGTATTTTCTGACAGTATGGGCAGTTACAGTGGAAAAGAAAAACTGATTCTCATATATAACTATTCAAAAATTCAAAAATGATCACATACACACAATAAAATATTATTAAAAAAATCATTTTGAATTAATTTCCCGTTAAAACTAAAACTAACAACAACAGCAACAACCAAGTATATGACAGGTATACGTAACAATTATTATAGTAACAGTTTTCTCAGATCCCGCTACTCGAATATTTTCAATAAATCGATTCTTTGACTCTGTAGCAAATATTTTCTCAATTGTTTTTTGAAAAATTTGATGTTCGTAATTGATTTGATAGAGTTGTAAAGTTTTGGAGCGAAGTAGAGATAGGAAATTTGGGTAACTACTCCATTCGAGGCATAATATAATGATTTTTCTGACGAGTAGAATACTGATGAGCGGGAAGTGCTGCACTATGTTTAGTTGCATGATATTTGATACAAGAACATAGAAAATACATTTGCATTATATCTAAAATTTGAGTCTCTGCATAGAGATTATCTGAAGGATATCGCCTTTTTTTCGAGAATATCAATCTGAGAAATTGCCTTTGAATAACTTCAAGACTATGAATATGCGTTTTCAAGGCTCCTCCCCATACCGCTATTCCGTAACGGATATGACTCTCCACAAGGGAGTAATATAATGTTTTCAAATATTGCACTGGTAGGAGTTTTTTAAGTTTTCGGAATTTGAACAATATTGACCTCAACTTATTAACCGTATATTGTATGTGTAAGTCCCATTTCAGATGGGGATCAATTATCATTCCTAAATATTTCATTTTATTTTCGGATAGAATGTGAAAGGGTGTGTCAGTGCGAATTGTTAGTCGATTGAAAGGGGGCATCCCAGAGGAATTGCAACAGAATGGAAGAAAAAAGGTTTTTTCAATATTCATTGTCAACAGTTTGTTGTCCAGCCAGTACTTGATTCGAGAGAAGTCATTTTCAACCTTACATTTCAGTTCATTCCAATCATCTGCTTCGTAGAAAATGGCTGTGTCATCTGCAAAACCGATAATATTTTCATCATCACCAAGGGAAAATAATCCATTAATATATATATATTGAATAATGTTGGACCTAGCACGGAACCTTGAGGAACTCCGTAGTCGATCACCTGATTGCTGCTCAATGTATTGCTTCTGAAGAGTATGATTTCCAATTCTTCCGACCTCCCTGATGATCTTAGAAGAGTGAAATAAATTTTTGTCGACCAAAATGTATTGGAGGCATAGCGAAAGAGATGCAATTCACGCATCCATGAAATGAGCGATTTTCTGTGAGTGATACTTCTGAATAACATTCTCCCTTATCTCATTCATAGATAAGAATCTCCAATGGAAACTGGACATTTTAGAAATAATCAACAGTCTGAATGAAAATGCAAATTTTCACTTTCAGATTTGTTCTCTCGAGTTATATAGGGTCTTCACAATATCTATCAGATGTAGTTCAATGTCCAGCGTGGCATTAGCCGGGGAAGTACTTGGTTTCTGTTAGATATTACAAAAAAGTAACTTCATTTTATCGTAGGTTTTCCCCATTTCCAGATGAGTCATGTATTGGTTCAATTTTCAATTGAGAATGTTTCCCTTCACAATTTTGATTTAGGTTACACTGCTAACTTCAATAAAGTGTAAACCAAGCAAATGACTTCGATTTGAAAATTCAAAAAATCAAGCAGTGTGCTAAATATGAATATCCTGGAAGGAAGGAAATTGTGGAGAGGATATTATAGACCATTTCAAGTTGTCATTTAATAACTAGTAAAAATTTTGGTATTAAAAATCTCATACACCTGTTGAACAATCAAATTCGAGTCTGACAGCCTCCAGTAGCCGCTTTGTTCTCAAAATCATTTTCGAAATGATAAAAAAATGTGATTCGATTTATTCGAATATAGGTAGCTGGTAAGTTTTTCGAGCAGTTATGTCAAGTGAGTCCGAGTGGATGATCTTCGTGCTCTAGCTGAAGTCACAACCATCCACGTGTACATAAAACACTCATTGATCAGCTCATTGAAAACAAGCCCGTTACAAAATTTCTAGGTGTGAAGGTTGACTACCAAATAATAGACAGATAATGACAGATTTTGCTGACTAATTTTCTCTTTTCTGGGATTTTAACCACTGAAAATTATGTCAGTGTTGAGCTCAAAAAACACAAATTTTGCGATCGGACGTGTGCTAGGCATATGGAAGATTCATTTTCTGTTTGCAGAAAAAAACAGTTTCTTTCAACTGATATAAATATTTTGAATTGATATAGCCGATACTTGATGAAAATCCATTATACTCGATATAATGAAACTATGGTTCAAATGATTTTCACATAAAGAGGGTTTACAAAACCACGACAATTGTTTCGCTTTACAAAAGCTTCTTCAAGTGGTGAAGATATACTAAATTACATATTTGCTATGTTACCTTAAATACTTATCCAAAATTAATTAGGGTTCGGTTGTATACCTAACTCCCAGTTAATTCCCGATAGGTACTTTTACATTTCTATTATTTAAATCGAACCTTTCCAGGAAAACAAATTGATTAGTGGTGGCGAATTCAATTCGAGTTGGTCATTGTGCAAGTACTGAGAATTTTTCCATTTATTAATCTCCATACTTTCTAAAAGATTTAGCTTCTTACTTTTGTTTTCGACATGAAGGATTTCAAAATCATGGTCGAAAGTATGGTTTTCAATTAATAAATGGTTAGCATACGTGGAATTTGTTTTCCCATTTACAAAACTACTTCTGTGCTCGGCTAGGCGTTGTTTGAAGGTTCTACCTGTTTGGCCAAGATAAAACTTGTCTGCCCAAACTATTGTTTGTCTTAAATGAAATATTTAAACCTTGCTTTTTCAAGAAATTACCTATTTTATTGCTTGGTTCACCGATATATGTAATTGTTTTGAACCTTTGGTGGTCTTTTGTAGTAGGATAAACTTCTTGAATAGCTTTTTTGTATTTCTTCTTGGTCAGAAGGTTGTCTATCGAAGATGATTTATAGCCATTGTTAACTGCAATTTGTTTAATAATATTAAGTTCTTTATTAAAATTTTAAGTACTAAGAGGAATGCTAAGTAATCTATGTATCATACTGTTGTAAGCTTCTACTTTGTGTTGATATGGGTGTGATGAGCTATTGTGAATTGTGATATCTGTATGCGATGGTTTGTGGAAAATAGAAAATTCATGTTTATTATTTACTTTAGTTATTGTTAGGTCCAAAAAATTAATTGAATTGTCCTTTTCAGACTATATTGTAAAGTTGATAGAAGGGTGAAGAGAATTAATAAATTCCAAGAATTGATCTAATTGCCTCATTGTTCCAGTGAAACCTACCAAAATATTATCAACATACCTATACCAATATAAGAAGTATTTGAACATATTATTTCCTTTTATTTTTGTTTCTAAATTATCCATAAAAATTTCAGCCAATAAATATATATATATACTAAAACTGAAGGCAACCGCGAAATAGTGACATTTCTGCATATTTTATATTAAATTTTTTAATTATCTCAGTTTATTGTTGCCGCCAACCTTCATTCAATACGAGCATCATTCCACATTTTCCAACTCCGCCATCTATCGAGCAGTAGAGAAACTGGTACTCACTCACAACAGCTCAGATTATCCCTTTCGTAAATTCCTACCATTGCTTGAAGTGTATTTTATGCTATTAGAAGATAGATGGCAGTGGGGTGAAAATTCCTGTGATAAAATTATTTCTTATTCATTTAATTTTGAAAACCCAGGAAAGGGTAAAGTTCTGAAAAAAGTGTATTCTTCTGAGAAGCCTAAAATCTGTACTGTCTACCTCAGCCTTTCTTCAATATGAAAATAATAATATTATGTGAAATTTTGACAAAGAGGAAGAGCTTTCGCAGAATGCAATGCTCCCAAGAAGACTATATTATTTTGGATATGTTCAATCCTGTTTTTCTTATGCCACCTTATGATGGGGCAACTGTGCTAGGGCCGATGAGGTCTTCAGGGCTCAAAAGAGAATAATTAGAATTATGTCATTTAAACCTTATTCCTATTCTTGTAAAAAATTATTCCCTGAGTTAAATCTACTAATATTTTTCTCCCTGTTCATTCTTGCGTCAATAATGCACGTCAAAAATAACCTATCTGACTATCTAGTTTCTAGAAACAATCAATATTGTCTTAGAGTAAGCATGGATTTGGCCTTACCCAAGCACAAATTGACTAAGGTAGCCAACAGTCCTATCGTGCTACCAATTAAATTATACAACAAACTGCCAATTGAATTAAAGAAAATCTCAAATAATCATAAATTCAACAATACTCTGAAAGTTATTTTAATTAAAAATTCATTTTATTCTATTAATGATTTTGTTAATTGCAACGTCTCTGACCTCGCATTTATTACTTTGTTGTGATGTCTTTTTTGTTTGTTTGTAAAATTTCTTCGTATTATTTGTATTCTACAAATTATTTGTGTTTATTTTTACTGTAAACTTCTCTAAGTTTTTTAAACTTATTTTGACATTATCCAATACTGCAAAGTCAATGGAAATAAAGATTTGTATTGTATTGTATTGTATAAGAAGATATAATTTCTTCGATAAAACTACAACATATATATATATATATATATATATGTCAGTGCCGTCTTAGGCCATATAAGGGCCCAAGGGCACACTAAGTTTGGGCCCTCTTGGAAAGCCAAAAACAAGGTGAATGGAAAAATAAACTCACGTTGATGATGACTTTAAAGGATATCAATTGTTATGTACATGCACTATAGAAAAGTCGTTCTTATCACATACTTATTGATTGTGAATAAAATCAATCAATCAAATATTGATCATTGGTGATGGTTCATTATTGTAGCAACTTACAGTATTGGAAAGTTTTTTTATTTGTCTGCATTTATTAAAATAAGTATATAAGTATATAAGGTTGAAATACTCAAGGCCGCAGATTCATTCACAAGGTCTTCCAACTTGCATCTTGATTACCAAAAGTCATCTTCTATATATATATATATATATATATGTCTACGGTTGCACAACTTATTGAGGGTTATACCCAATAACTTTTTTACTTCTATTTTCATATATTGCCCCTCGCTAAATCCATCCTTATATATATATATATATATATATATTCAGCATATATATATATATATATATATATATATATATATATATATATATATATATATAGATATAGTATCATGTATATAAGTTTACTTAGTTGTTGTTAAGATGTCTCTGTTTTTGGCTAACTTGAAATATTCATCAAATGGGTATATACAGTTCTCTGTCAAAATTATTTTCAATTTCTTTGAAAATTTGTATAATGGTAGATCACGAAGTTCGGTTGGTAATGAATCGTACCATTCAATAGCTCTGTCTGCGTGCCTACGTAATCTAGTGTGAGGTTGCATTAGCACAGATTTAATTCTTGTGTCGTGTCTGTGAAAATCGGATTATGCTTGATACTGGCTCATGATTTTTTTTTATGTACAATAAGTTATGGTACAGAACTGTCGAAAATATGGTCATGATTTTTAGTTCCTCAAATAAGGCAGCTTTTTGAATAATTAAAATTTTTTGTAGATAAAAGTTTGACCCATTTCCCCATATTAGGGCTCCATATGTTAAAACGGTGTGAAAAAGTGCGAAATAGGTTGTGCATACAGCTGCTTCGCCAAATGAATAACTGATTCTTCTTATAGCGTACACTGTTCTTGAGAGTTTTCCACATAATATATTTATATGTTCTGACCATTGCAACTTTGTATCTAATACTCCAAGGAAATTGACATGGTTCTTTGAATTTTCAGAAGTGAGATATTTTAAAGTTTAACTTTTACTTTTATTTTCATTCAATAGCATATCATTGGGTTCGAACCAAGTCCTAGCCTTCTCCAAGATAATTGAAATTACGAGTTCAGTATCTTCTTCTTTTCCCAAATCAATGCCAAAAGTTGTATCGTCCGCATACATGATGGTTGATACGTTTATAGAATTCATAGTGAACGGGAGGTCATTTATGTAAATCAAGAATAGAAGGGGGCCCAAAACTGATCCTTGCGGCACTCCTCTCTTAACAATAGCTATATCACTTCGTTCTTCGCCAGTTACTTCAATTTGCTTTCTTTCGTGTAAGTAAGACTTCATTAAATCTAGTGCTCTACCACGTATTCCGTAGAAACTGAGTTTTTCTAATAATATATTATGATTCACACAGTCAAAGGCAGATGTAAGATCCATAAATACAGTTAAATATTTTTTATTATCTTTTGATAGAATTTGTTTAGGGTAGTACCGCATCAGCAGTGGACATTCATAGGACTAATATTATCATAGGACTAATATTATTGCAGTCACTTTATAAATTATGTATTCTCTCACAATCATTTGTTGAATTTTTTAAATGATTAAAAAAGTAAAGATCGTCAAATTCAGGTGAATATAGGTACATATATCAGTACTGGTCGAAGCAATTTAGTACAAAAAATTGCATAAAAGTAAATCTACTCTTGATCTCAATCTAAGTTTTCGTTGTCTTATCACTAATAACTTCAATATTTCCCGTCACGTGAAATATTATTTTTTATTTAGAGACCTTCACCGAATTTTGAACCCGGTTTCGCAATATGCATAGTCTAATATCTAAATATCAAATGTGTCGCTCATTAACAACACACAAAATACTGATAATATATTCAATCATTAAGATTAATTTATGTGTTTTCCTACTCAACTTCTCTGAAGGAAGAGTGTCGTTTGAAAATATTCACATAATAACATAAAACCTCAATGTTGTCTCTGGTTATGCTCTGAATCGTATTCTTCTAGTTCTGGGTGTGAAATAGAAGGGCGATTCAAGTGATCCTTGGAACGGCGCCTTAGTCATTTGTTTCTTTTCGGTGTGTTGTGAGTGGACTTGAGATAATTGCGTGCGATTTCGGATTTTTTTTGTTTGGTGAGTATTAGCAATTTGTTTTCCTATGCGGTTCTGGAAAAACCAGTTAGTTCTTTTACGTTTCAAACCGAATGGCTTCTTCAGTTCCTCTATATACAGGGTCTATCGGATTTTTTTCTACAATAGGAAACATATTATCTTGAGAAAATTTGAACTTAACTCTTCTTTATTAAAGCCTGTGCATATTTTCTATTACCTGAAGTTGAAGTGAAATATGGAAATTGCTGCAAAGTTTGGTTTATTTTTATTGAAAAGAAAATTGTGTTCAGAAGTTGCACCAGTATATCTGACGTTTTCCTGATCCTCCCAGGTTAAGTTTCACTCCTTCAAGTTTGTTTATTTGGAGTTGCTGCAAAAGATCGATCAATCGTCCCAGCACTTTCATAAATAAGCCAAAACTTTTTCCTAACTTCAGTTGTGGAATGGTTTGCATCAATAAACATTTCCTTCGCTGTCAATAGTTGTAGTGGAAGCCCGAGACTTTAGAAAATACTGCATGTTTAGGTTCTGACATCCTCTGGCTTTGCGGTTTTCGATCATTTCAAAACAAAACATTATTTCATGTCAATTTTTGTTTCTTTTTACCACCCATTCCCATTCGCTAAAACAGTTAATTTTTTGAAGTTACCAAAAACTAAAAGACGGTGAGAGATTTTTAAATTTCACAGGATACAAAAACAAAAACAAAAAATTATGGACTTTTTTGTAAAAATCCGAAAACGAAACGAAATATCAAAAATATATACACAAACAGTTTTATTGTCCTTAAACAGATCGACAAAAAGTCTAATGAATTTTTTTCATATCTTGAAAAAAAATTGAGATATGGAATTTGAAACTTTTTCCGTATTTTTATAAAAACACCAAAAACTCGAAATTATCACCAATTATCGATAAAATATCAATCAACAGTTTTACTATCCTTATACTGAGTCACAAAAAGTTTCCATGATTTTTTTTATACAGTACTGAGTCACAAAAAGTTCCCATGATTTTTTTTATACAGTACTGAGTCACAAAAAGTTCCCATGATTTTTTTTATACAGTGTGTCCATAAAGTAACCCCCCCCCTGTTTACTTTTGAACGGGGTGGAAATTTCTTGTGAATTTTTTTTTGGTGAAATGATATGTTATAAGCTACTTTTTGACAGTAATGAAAAATGTCTATCCTTCAAAATGGCGGCCACGCGCCATTTTGAAAGATTTTTTTAAATGGCATGGGGGGTCGAGTGATACCTCATACGAATTGTCTTTTGATTTTTCAAACGACTACAAAATTTCAGACAAAAATATTCATCCAAATCAAAATGGCGGCACATTATGTTATAACTTTTATACGCGATTTCTATGTACAAATGGCTTCAAACGAGCTTAATTGAAATAAAGAAATATTTTTTGATATCTGCAAATGTTCTCTGTCCCTCAGAATCGTATATGGGACATGATTTCTGAGATTTGCTGAGATTCAATAAAACGAGTTTTCACACTTCTTGTCTACTTATTTGAATTTTTTCCTAATATGGCTCCCATCTGCCATTTTGAGTGACAAAAAGCTCTTGCAGAAACGGAAAAATATTTCATCATTGCACTAAAGCTCTTTAATAGCCATTTATTCGACAGGATCCTCTCGTGAGAGTTCTAAAATAATGTACCGCCATTTTATTTTGGACCAATATTTCTGTTTGAAATTTTGCTGCCTAATAAACAATTGAAAAAAGAATCGAATGAGGTATCACCCGACCCCCCATGCCATTCAAAAAAATATTCCAAAATGGCGCCTGGCCGCCATTTTGAAAGATGGAATTTCTTTATGTCAAAAAGTAGCTTATGAACTACCATTTAACCAAAAAAAAATTCAAAGGAAAATTTCACTTCGTTAAAAAGATAACAGGGGGGGGAGGTGTTACTTTATGGACAGACTGTATATTCATCCAACATAAATGGAATATTGAATTTTCATTTATAAGACATTCAAAAATTAAAAGTGGAGAAAACTTTCCCAATTTCACAGTATATTTTTGCCAATCGCCTTCTGAGAAAAGAGTAATTTTTTTTTCGAACACATGTCAATGTTAAGGGAAATATTCCACAAAAACAAAAAATTAGGGATATTACCATTTTTTTCTCAAAACACCAAAATCCCAAAAAGTGGAAATTTTTTGATATCATTATTTTTTTAATTCAAATCTCCGAGGTTAAACCTTAAAAATACCTATGCGTTTTAAAGAGTAGGTACATAGAATCGATAAAGAAGATCTACAATGGGATTTTGGACACATCTTGATAATGGGAAACATTTTCAAATCGTCCTGAAAGTTGCGTTTTATGAAACTAGATATCGAAGATAGAACCTAAACAAATCTTGTTCCTTCTGACTTTATGAATAGATCAGTTTACTTGTGTCTACGTCCTCGAGTTATCCCACAAAAGTGAAAAAATCACTCCTTAATATTTTCCTTATCGGTGAAACATGATATTCATAAACTGGTTGAATGCTTAGTTTCAATAGAAGCCCAACGATGGAAACCCCATCCCTCTAGCTCTTACTCTTGCTCTCACCGTTCTCGAGATTGTAACTTTTTGGTTCTTCTGGCTGGATTTTGGTCCTAAGAACCAAATTTTCTAAAAAAATAAACCCATCCTTGAAAATCCCATTTCTCTAGCTCTTACCGTTCTTGAGATTTAATTTTTCGGGTGGGTATGGGGGGAGGTAGTGGTGGGATATGGAGATAGCGGTTGGATGCAGATTCTCAAAAGAAATCCATCCGTGATAACCCCATTCTTTTAGCTCTCTTGTAGTCGAGAATTCATTTCATTATTGTTGTCCAATCATAGTTTTGAATGCATTGAATTCGTAGGATTCATACTTTTGGTGTACAATAATTATTATAGTTTTGAACGCAATGAAATCGTGGGTCAAAATTTTGTAACCATGTTACGAGGGCTGTTTGGTAACTCCGTGACTATTTGAATAAAGAAAAAAAAAATTGGCAAATAAGCGTTTTATTTTTCAACATAATCTCCTTTTAGATCAATACATTTAGTCCAGCGTTTTTCCAGTTTTTTTATTCCTTCCAAATAATAGGTTTTCTCAAGGCCCTCAAAATAGGCGTTTGTTTCGGTTATAACCTCTTCATTCGACCCAAATCTCTTACCACCCAGCCATTTCTTCAGGTTTGGGAAAAGAAAATAGTCGCAAGGGGCTAAATCTGGAGAATATGCTGGATGGGGTAGTAGTTCGTAGCCCAATTTATGAATTTTTGCCATAGTGACTACACACGTGTGCACTCGTGCATTGTCTTGATGAAGCAGCACTTTTTTTTTCGCTAAATGTGGTCGTTTTTGCCTCAAATCAATATCAAATCTGTCTAAAAGCTCTGAATAATATTCGCCGTTGATCGTTCTACCCTTCTCTAAGTAATCTATATGAATGACACCGCGTGCATCCCAAAAAACTGTGGCCATAACCTTGTTGGCTGACAGACGCACCTTAGCCTTCTTTGGTGCACGTTCACCAGTTGACACCCACTGTTTTGATTGTTCCTTGGTCTCTGGGGTATTGTGATGGATCCATGTTTCGTCTACGGTTATATAACGGCGTAAAAACTCGCCCGTATTGCGATTGAACTTTGCCAAACACTCCTTTGAAGTGGTCACACGGTTGCGCTTGTGGTCGAGTGTGAGCAATCGCGGCACCCATCTCGCGGATAGCTTCTTCATGTCCAAATATTCATGTAAAATGTGATGTACTCGCTCAGTTGAGATGCCTACAGCCTCAGCTACCTCACGTACTTTTATTCTCCGATCGTCCAATATCATTCCATGGATTTTATCGACGATTTCTGGCGTGATGACCTCTTTTGGGCGACCTGAACGTACGGCGTCACTTGTGCTGGTACGACCACAACGGAACTCAGTAAACCACTTCTTAACCATTGAAATTGATGGTGCAGAGTTCCCATAGTATTTATCAAGTCTTTCCTTGGTTTCAGTTATGGTTTTTTTACGCAAAAAATAATGCTTAATCAACACACGAAATTCACTTTTTTCCATTTTTGTTAAAATTCACGAGGTTGTCTGCTTCTAATTGCTGTCAAACACAAACCAAATGTCGCAGCTTGCTCAAAATTTGACAGTAGTCTATTGAAAGATGGTGGTTGACAGCAGCAGTGTTGCATTTAAAGTTACTGCGCGGGAAATTTAAAAAGTCACGGACTTACCAAACAAGCCTCGTATTTGTATCATGAGAACTCTGGCAGCTGAATTTTATTTTAGTTATAATTGTTTGGTATTGGGTTATAGGAATCACATACGGATCATTCTTATAATTTTGGATTGTTCGAGTTTTAGAGGTGGTTTGAAAAAAGCTTCATCGGTAATTTTTTAAAAACTTTCAATCCTGAAATATCGTTGAAATGGGTAAAACAGCCAACTGAATTCACCAATTTCAAAAAAATTATCGCTTTCAATACTACCAGCAGTGAAATAATTGGATCTGATCAATGGTTTCAAGTTATGCTGACAAAGTTGAAATTACTACTGCCAATTTATTTGAACTAAAGGCCAATTAGCAAAAAATAGAGCAATGTGGTAATTACAGTTGCAACATGATCTAATAAACTGTCTTTCTGAACTTTAATAAATTCCAAATGAAATATCAACTTGTCTTCTGTAACAGCCACAACTAAAAAGGCATTATCTAATGTACAATTAGTGAATTTTGAAATTGTGGTAGAGGATGACGATAAAAGCTGACATTGATTCTCACTCAATTCACTAAAAATCTAAAAAGAAATAGTGAAATAATTTCCAAAGTATGTCTGCTTTATATTCAAGTGTTTTATTAGTTATTGACTTCTATGAACTATGAAAGTTACTAGTGTCAGGACAGTAAACGCTAAATTATACTATAGCTTTAGTATATACAGTGACAGTCCAGAGATCACATTGCTTGAACAAATAAAATATTTATAGTCGAAATTTGTGGAAAGTTGTCTAAAAGTTGCCGATTTTTTTTACATCAAATATCATAGTTTCGGAATTTTGACCCTCGTAGTAATGTGGGCGTGAAGATCATACTTTGTGAAGAAGCATTCCTCGATTCACCTGCATCAACTCGAATCGAATTCGTGACTCCATTTGCCTTGTTGATAGATGTCAAGGAGATATTACCGAATTTATCTTCGACAGGGAAAATCTCTTAGTTCCTCTACGAATTTGATGATAATCAATAAATTTAAACTATTTCATTCCGCTAAAATCGAAAAACTGAAATAGAAAGTTCAAATGCAACTGGAAAAACGATTAGAACTATCAACAAGTCAATGTTTTTCAAAGTATATTACTGTTATGAACAAGAATATTCCATTCTTTTTCCTTTGTATTTATTTCTTGTCTATTTCGCAATTCTAATGAAGAACATTTTCTTAACTGATTCATTCAATTCACTGTATTGAGCTGTACTTGATTTTATGTCATGGAATTTTTAATATAAAATTCCCATTTCTTCAAATGTTCAAGCTTTTTTACATTGTCTTTGACTATTCATTTTGAGTTTTTATTATTACGAAACTTCCTTCTTTAGATTCAATACAAATAGATTGAAAAAGTATATCGACAAATTTATCGCCACATTCATTTTTAAAATTATGATCTCACATTATAGAGAAGGACAATTAAACAAACACGATTTGAAACCGGATAAGGTTTAGTTGCTTTCTCAAATTCACCATGAGATACTTGATCAACAATACGCATGTTTCAAATAAAGAATATCTAATCGTTCAATAGCAGATGAAGGTCACAACCTCTTACTCTGGTCTTCATGTATTAAACATCGAGTATTGTCGAGTTATAATACAATAATGATGTTTGAAATATTCGTTGACTATTGCGAAGGAATAGGAAAACAACGCAAGACGTGGAAATTTGGCTTTCTCTCACGCTTGTTTTGACAGATACTAGTTACACAATATAGAAAAACTCGAAGTCATCTCCACAATTTTTAATAATTTCAGCAAATTCTACAATAAAGAAGAAAATTATGGCTAAAGGTAATCCATTGAGTTGTGGTATTAATTACATGGAGAGGAAAAATGCATAATCGTATTATAATCTTAATTATGTATTTTTCCTCTCCATGTAAGTAATACCACAACTCAATGGATAACCTTTAGCCATAATTTTCTTCTTTATTGTAGAATTTTATCCACCCCTATTTAATTTTGTTGAAAAGTGGGGACACTCAATTTCATAAATCCATATCAAATTTTCTTCTCCATGTAAGTTGCACTACACCTTACTGGATTACCAATAGTTATGGTTTTCTTCTTTATTGTAGACTTGATGATGAACCTGTATAGGTTCCAAAACATGTTCGATAATCTGGTTTTTTGATTCATGGCATCGCCATCACACTACACCAGTTGAGATGACTTCGAGTTTTTCTATATTGTGAATCAATACCACTCCACTTCGAGATACAATGGACTCCTACCACAGATACTAGTTATATTAGTTCAATTTTGGATGGGTCCCAACGAACGCTCGTCTTGAAATACCCTGTATATTTTGAAAAGCACCATCAATCCATAATATTTCGAATGGGATGTGTGTATATTTACTATACTAATTTTTTTTTTTTCAGAGGGCAAGAAGCCATGGACGCCAAATTCCAAAGAGTCAAGACCTCCGATACTGATGATGAATTCGGACCCGGGGAACAATGGAGGATTTGGAAGAACGTACTCCTCATCGGCTTCGCCTTCATGATCCACTTCACGGCCTTCTGGGGGGCATCCAACCTGCAGAGTTCCGTCAACTCTGAGGCTTCTCTAGGTACCTTCACCTTAGCAGCCATATATGGATCCCTGCTCATCTCGAATATTTTTCTGCCGGTTATGGTGATAAAGTGAGATATTTCACAAGTGTCTATAGTCAGGTTCATCACTTCATAGGGCTGGTGAGGGATATACGGGGAAAGGGGACATTTTCCGAAAAAATTATGGAAAAACAATGTACGGATCAAGTTATCAAAGTGAATTTTCCAATTCAAAATATTATCCAAAGGACTCCGCAAAATCCTTATGGAATTTGGGTCCTGGTGGATTTTTTTGAATTTTTGGTACGATGTAGTCCATGTAATTCTTAACCCAAAAACTGAACAGTTTTGGTGCTAAATGATAATTTAATGGTTTAGGTGAAATTTCAAGACAATAAAGTATCGGAGGTAAAAAAATCTAGTAAATTTAAATCACTTGCATATTCCCTATTTCCTCAATTACCGGTAATCCAAATTCAGAAACAACTTGATACAGATTCCAAATAAAGAATTATTGATGGGGTAGTCATAGTTTAGAGGAAGTGAAAGCAGGGGTACTATTTCAATTGATCAACTATTCAAAATTATTTGATTTTAAATTGAAAATCATCTCTTTTACTAAAAATTAATAAATGCCCTAAATTTTATATTTATTGACTACACTGTATAATAGTAAAATGAAGGTAATAAATGTAACTGGCCCCCAAATAAAGATTTGTAAATGAAACAACTTTATCAACAAATCATTACCAACGAACTCTTATTCTTTGAGGAATTTTAACCACTGACGTGACCTCGCTTTCGGTTATACCTGTATATTTCTCAACAAAACTGGTCCAACCATATTCAATAACACGGTAGGAACTTTGTGTAATAAATAACCTTGAGTGAAGTTCAACGCAAAATTACGAAATTCATAAAATACGATGGAGCAGTGAAAACTTTCATAGTTCTTGGACTTGATCAAAATCTTTCATTTCTTATTTCTCTTTTACCTTCATACACTCTGCCCACCAAAATTTCAATTTTTTTAAAGAAAGGTGAAACACCCAGTAGCTTACAAGTTGAAGAAAATTTCACAATCGATGTGATTTTTCACTGGTTGAATAATTTTTTTTAAGAATAGTAATATGATGTTGATTTATCTCATGGTATTTTGTACCCTTTACAATCGTAAAAATACATATATTGATTAGTTGGTAGTGGAAATCTGAATCACTTTTCGAATCAGAATACATGATAACTCAAAGAATAACATTGCTTTCAGTGCAAACTGACAAGTCTAAATAATTAAAGAAGAACGTCAAAGTAATGGAACCAGGCGATATAAATTGTTTTTAAATCTCACGGTATTTTTACGATTCTATTTTGCTTTTCAATTCAACAAAATTTAAAAAATTCATTCTGATTTTAGAAATGATTCCTGTCTTTGTTTATCAATAATTTGAATTTGTCAAAACATTATATACGAGGGCGGGTAAAGTACTACCATTGTTTATATAGAAGTGAGATCGTTAGTCAGTGCCTGTGGAAAAGGCGTTGGACCCAAACGTGAGTGTCATCTAGCGTGATTAGTTACAAACATGAATATTTGACATCATTTTAATGCAGGTTTCTTGAAAAAACCCTGATATTAATGCCATTGTTTAAATAGAACATAGTTAGTCAATGCCTGTGGAAAAGGTATTAGACACAAACGCGAGTGACATCTAGCGTGATTAGTTACAAACATGAATATTTAACGTCATTTTAATGCAGGTTTCTTCAAAAAACCCTGATTTTAATGTTTTTCCATTGTTTTAATCAAGTTACGACATGACTTGGAGGCCAGATCACTGAAATTACGACATGAATTGGATGCGAGCTCACTATCGCCATCTACATGTCGCATCCATTTTGATCCAATTATAATCCCATAAGGTTGACTAACTATCTTCTATATAAACAATGTTAATGCTGTCCCATTGTTTCAATCAAGTTACGACATAACTTGATGGCTAGTTCACTGTCGCCATCTACATGTCGCATCCAATTCAATCCAACATAAATCACATAAGGTTGGCTAACTATCTTACTTCTATATAAACAATAGTACTATTAAAATAATAAATTGGGTAACAGTAATCTTATAGACTGGTTACACCAGCCCGAATACAATACTTTTTTTGTAAATTATTTCTAATTTAATAAAGACACATTTATTATTATAATTATTATTTATCTAAGCTATCAACTATTTGACGACCAGTCAGCTACTGGGTGTTTCACCTTACTCTAAAAAATAAGGTAATTTGTTTCACTTAAATTATAAATTTTCATAAAAACTCTCATTACAGATGGTTGGGAGCAAAATGGACCATAGCCATGTCCTTCGTCGTATACATGCCCTTCATCATGGCTCAGTTCTACCCACGATTCTACACCATGATACCAGCCGGCATCGCTATTGGATTGGGAGGCGGTCCTCTGTGGTGTGCCAAATGCACTTATCTGACTGTCATCTCTGAGGCTTACGCCAAAATATCCAATACCAAATCAGACATCGTTGTAACGAGGTTCTTCGGTATATTCTTCATGTTTTACTCCTTTTCGCAAGTTTGGGGTAATCTGATAAGTTCAGCAGGTGAGTAACAATGACTTGTCAATTTATGAACAAATTACCCAAAGCTGTATTACAATAATTTGTCAGAGAACTGTCACATTTACTTGATATCAACAATGATGTGTCATCAGCATTTGTAACAAAGTGACCTTTTTCTGAGACTTTATCTATATCACTAACATAGAGTAAGAATAAGATAGGTCCCAATATTGAGCCTTATGGAACACCCATAGATATATCAGAAAAGTCTGATATTATTTGGAATCACTCCTGTAATATCAAAAATAACAAAGTAAAATCTATTTTCAAAACAGGCAAGAGATATATAATGGTGAATTATAGACCCATCTGAATTATAGGAAAGTAATGCATAGCAGATTGTTGGAATACCTAGAAAAGTCAAATTTGTTGTATGGTGGGAAGTATGTCTTTCGAAAGTCTAGTGATACTGAATCAGCTGTCTTAGATGTCATCACTCAATTTCAACTTGAGTCAATATAGACTCTCATAAGGAATGTGGTCTATCACTAGATCTTCGTAAAGTACTTGATACCGTAGATCACGAAATTTTGTTGAAAATTAGGTTTGAAATAGGTCCTGTTTGTAAATGGTTCAAAAATTATATTTCATATAGAAAACAGTTTGTGTATATAGGAGACAAATGCAGCACTGAGAAACCTGTGGAGTTCCACAAAGATCCACCTTGGGTCCAATCCTTTTTTTTATTTTTATAAACTCTTTTACTGATTTAGGTTTATCTAGAAAAATATAAATGTTTGCTGATGATGCTACAATGATATAAGGCAAAAAGAACCAACGTGATATCAAAAATGACACACAAAGTGATCTTGAAAAAATATCAGTATGGCTCATCTGTCATAAATTGACATTAAATTACGAAAAATCTTCATTTACGTTCATTACAAAAACTCATCAAACGATAATTTGAAAGATCCGATCAAATTCAATAATGAATACATAAATACTGATATTCTTAGGACTCTTTATAGAAGAAAATTTATCATGGGCAAGACATATAGAGAACTTAATTTTTAAATTATATTTAAAATTCGAAATTTGCTGCCTCGCAATCCATAAATTTTCCATTAGCATAATCTTAATTTCAATATTTGATTTCAGTTTGGGGCACTGCTTCAACCTATTTGTTAAAACTTTTGAAAGAATTAAAAAATAAAATCTTTAATTATATTATTTTACTTGATTATCAAGAATCCATATATCGAGAGCAAGTGTATAGATACGGCTAAATCCTTGAAAAAACCCTCAATTCCATAAGAACATAAAATTTTGTGGTCCTCTATTTCTGTTCGCTTCAAAATAATTCAATTTTCAATCACTATTATTCTATGCAGTATTATCTTCTGGGGCCGACTTAGACCCTGCTCTAAACACAACAATTTTCAACGCGACAGAGCTGTTCTTGAACGAAAAGAAAGGAGATTTTTTGACCCCAATCGCAGAGACGACAGAAATTTGTGGTGCCAATTTCTGTCCAGGATTTGCATTAGCAGCAACAGGAAACTCAACTGCTCCGATTGTTAAGCCTCCTCCGGCTTCGAAGATTCAACTCATATCTGGAATTTATCTACTGTGTATGATAGTAGCATGTCTCATCGTCAGTTTTGGTGTTGACAAAATGTCAAGGTAAGAAGTTAGATATTTTTTTTATTTATTTTTTTGTTTTTACCACAAAGTTCCATAATCTTTATAGCGCTATTTTGTATTTCCAATTTTTTTAAGCGAAAACTCATATACATGAAGACGAGAAAAACACTTCCAAAAAAGGATTTTCTGGGTGAAAAAGTCCAGTAATAAAATCCGGGAAGAAAAGTCCTGGTAAAGATTCCGGAGAAAAAGTGCATAGAAAAAAATTAGTAAGGAAACAGTCCAGAGTAAAAGATCCGGGAAAGTCCGGGGAAAAAAGTCTGAAAAAAGATAGCCCGATGAAAAAAGTCAGGGAAAAATATTCCGGAAGAAAAGGTCCTAGAAAAAAGTGCGAAGACAAAAGTCTGGAGGAAAAAAGTTCGTGGAAAAAAGTGTGGGTAAAAAAAGTCCAGTGGAAAAATCCGGAGAAAAAAGTCTGGTGAAAAAACTCCTGGGGAAAGGAGTCCAAATAAAAAGAATCCAGTAAAAATGAAAGCAGGAAAAAGTCTGGCAAAAAAAGTCCAGGAGAAAATGTCCGATGAAGAAAGAGTCCAAGAAAAAGAAAAGTACAGAAAAAAGTCAATAGAAATGAGTCTGGAAAAAAGTCCAGTGAGGAGTCCGAACGAAAAAGAGTCCAAAACAAAGTCCCGAAACAAAAATCATTGGAAAAAAGTTCGGAGAAAAAATTACCGAGCAAAAGACTTCCAGCATTATTTATTTTTGTTTCTTAAAAGAAATCAATGAAAAAAATTAAATCTAGAGACCACAGCATTTATCCATAATTATTTGAAAATATATGCTGATCATTTAAGAAAATCTCATCACAGGCTCAGGAAAATCGACGAAAATTTCTCTAGATTTGAATTCATTCAAACTAACCCAGGAGTACCAAATCATCAGATGATATTAAAAAATTGAAATCCACAATCAACGGACATATTTTATCTCATTGTTTTTTTACAGTTTACAGTATTTAAAAAATCTGGGTTGTTCACCGATTTTAATGTTCAATATTTTTTAATTGAATTTAAATGTATACTGTAGGTTTTTTTCATTGCCAAAATTAACTTGCTTAAAAAATTTATATCTGTAACAATTACTTACAAGGTTATTTAAAAAAACTGTAATGTTGAACGATTGTAAATTTTATGTATTTTTATGTATTTCGTGTATTTTTTTTCACCTTATATTTTATATACTTCGAATTTACATATATGCCCTAGAGATCAAAAGTCGCTGCTGGGTATAAATGAGTATAAAGTATCTGTAGTGCAATCAAATTATCAGGATATCTCAAAGAAAACTCTTTGATACTGTCAAGCTTTCGGCAATATTCATCACTTTTCTCAAGACAAGTAAAAATGCACAAATATACAATTTAAATTTTGTGAAAGATAGGATGAAATCACCCTCTAATCAGAATCTTCCACCTTGTTTCGAGAACAGAAATATATTTTGTCACTATCATTCGAACATCAATCATCTTCACTTCATTTCATATATATTTTCTTATTTCGTTTATTGCAAGTTTTATTACCCATTCTCCAGTCAGGAAGTACTCCACCTTTTCATAACTGCATTTATTGTAAATTTGCGTATATTTAGTTGTCCTGAGGAAGGTTATAAATATTGCCAAAATTATAATTTGACTGCATCCCCAGAAAGAAATACTCGTATAGTATTAACTTGCCGAAAACAATATTATTTTGTAACCTCGTAAATGAAGATTAAATTATATTCTATTGTACATATAAATATTTAAAATTAAAAAAATCAGCAATTCAGTATACCAACGATACTAAATTTTTGAGTTTACATATCGAGACAACACTCTCTTGGTCCAATTATATAAACAATCTGAGAAAACAAGTCTCACGTTTGATTGGAATACTATTTAGAATAAAGTATACCCAACTAAAATATTTTAAAATCAAATATTTCAGGTTAATTTATTCAAAATTGCATTTCTTTTGGGGCTCAGCCAAAATTTCTATTACGAAACCACTACAAACTTTGCAAAAGAAAACTATAAAATGCATATACAAATTTCCCTTTTAAGAACCCTCAAAACGATTATATAAATCTAATAACTTCTTGAATCTTCGTTCATTATATGAATTTAAAATTTCAATTTTCATCCTCTACGTTGATACACGAAAAAAACATTCGGATCTTACTTTTGATCATATTTCGAATATCCGTTACCATAAAACAAAAAATGTAAATAAAATAAACACATTACGTTTCAAATTGAACTTTGGAAAAACGTCTATTTTTCACGAGGTAATTGAGACATACAGTGCGTTCATAAAGTGTGGAAACGCTCTATTTTCTTACGAGCTGATTATTTTCGGAGGAAAAGCTCAGACAGGTCGATTTTTTATTTTAGTTTTCCACCTTTCTTTAGAAAAATAATAATTTTTTCCCCTACCACCTTTCAAGATATGACGTTATCGATATTTTTTTTTTAATTGAAAGGGTAAATTTTTATGTCAAAAATTTCAACAACTGATCTGTGGGCAATATTTCAGATACGACAAGGGTAGGAAAGGAAGCGGGGGCGGAATATCCGGCCTAAAACTACTAGCCGTCACCTTAAAGCAGTTGGGGAACGTTAAGCAAATATTAATTCTGCCAATAACGATGTTTATAGGAGCAGAACAAGCTTTCATCGCAGCTGATTTTACATCGGTAAGTGTTTTCGAGACACTTTCAATTACACATGCTAACAACTCAATAACTTAAACATTTAAGGTGAGAATCGATTATAATAATCATGTCCGTCTACATAACTTTTTGCTTGGAAAAACCTAAAGTTATTTTCCACGCGCCTCCATGAATGATGAATGACGTTTCAAATGAATAATTCAATGTTACTTTCATCAGTAACAATTTATACACGTTTTATAGCTGAACATTGAGAAAATTCACTAGAATTACCCAAAGATACAAATATACTGTAATTTTGATAGTTTAAATTGTTATGAACTGAACAAAATGTTTAATATTATACCTTTTACCTAGATTTTAATCTCAACAGAAGTCTAAAACTGATTATAGATTGAAGCAGTAGTTTGAGCTTTGCAAATTCCAATTTACGATACAAATCTGAAAAGGCACATGAATATACATTGTCATATTTTTGTTCTTATTCAGCATTCATGGCATTGTATTTTTGTATTTTTTCTGTTCTTCGTTTTGTACTTTTTTTGCTATCACGGATAGGTTTAAAAAACAATTAATGTGATTTTCATCATACTCACCTGACACCTCACCTTTTTCCCAAGCAACTCCTGTCATAAACCTTTATTATGTTACATGATTTGTACTAGTTCTGTTGGAAAATAAAGACACTATTATTATTATCATTTTCGTATGTACGAAATATCTTAATACATTTCTTTTCGAAGTTTGAAATACCACTATATAGACGTGGTCAACTCCCAGTCAAAAAAAATCATTGATAGATAAGAAACCAACAATTTTGCTGATCATCAATTCTGAGAAAGGTTTGTAAATTAATCAAGAACTCGATTTACAAACACTGGAAATTTATTGATATAGGCCAATAAACAGAGCATTTTTTGTCATAAAAGTTCAACTCAAATTGCTCCTCCGATTTCTTTTTTGCAATTCGGACGTCATGGAGGGTTGAATAATTAGCAATAAAGTTATCACCCCCTGGGGGTGCAACGCCCCCAAAATCGTAAAAACTTCTGGGAGGTATTTTCTTGACATTTCAGCTCTGGGCAATTAATATGAGAGAAAATCGTTATTACTAATGAATGCGAATTATTTATAACAATTAAACCCCCTCCCGGGGCATCAACCCCTTTTTGAAATCGTGCTTTTTGTGGTATTTTCTATGAATATGTAAAATTGTCAGTCCTGAGTAATAAAACTGGGCGAAAATTTGTAAAAATAATAGGTATAAATTATTAGAAACGATTTTCCCACCTCCGCATTCGGGGCATTTCCCCGCATCGCGGAAACATTGGGGTGAGAGGGAAGGGGGAGAATATTTGAAATAAATTTTTGAATGAGCGTATAAAATCCTGAGCATTTAGGCATTTTAAGCAAGTGACATTCAATGAAATGTTAATAACAACATTTTCTCCTGAATTCCTAAGTGGACCTTTGGAATTTTGGAAATATAAGTTATATCTGACATTGCGATATTTTGAAAAGGAGCTGAGTGGACCATGAAACAAATATTTCAAAAATAAATTCATCATTTTCAATTAATAACAGTGACAAAGCACTAAGAGAGGTTTCCTCGTCTCCGAGTGTTTTCTGTACAGGAACTTTTATATTATCTGACGTTCACTGCTGTCCGCTTTGCACCGACAGAACCGCGCCGCTGTATACTATACAGCGGCGCGCTAGCTGCCGCATTGACAAGGTCCTTAGCCAATATTTTTCAAGTTTTAGAATCTCAATGAGTTCAAAGCAGGTACACTTCGGGAAAGAATCCTTTGGTGCACTGTCTTTCTCGGTCTCGAATCCCCATATGCCATCAAGGACTGATTTTATTTTTCTTTCCATAGAACAATAATGCGATCAAATGCCGAGTAACCTCTATTTTAAGTACTTGAAAGATTGACTGGATTGCATTTAAAATTTGTACAAGTAACCAAATTTGTATGAATATTTTCAATAAGAGCAGGGTTTTTTCTGCAAACTGGCTTTTCATTCATGTTGATACGTGCTTTTATCTCTGAGTTATTAGCATTTGAATTCATAAACTCCCTCAAGATTTTGTAACCTAAAATATGCGAAGAATTGAAAACACTCGTATTTAAAACCAACATTATTTGGACCGGTTAAACGTTATGCAATTTGACAATGGAGTATTCCTCAACTGTTCATTTTACTTGCTACTAGTGATAAGACATTGTTTTAGTAATCACAAGCATTATTTCACGAAGTCAGGAACTATAATATTATAAGATTTTCAATTGCAATTTTGCAGCTGGCAACTGCGCGTATAAATCTAAATGATATCAGAGTACAAAGCTGCGATCTTTATCTTCAAAATGACGTAAGATTTATCCGAATTGAACATTTATGTGATGAGTTATAGAACTTTACTTCACGCGCTGGTTGAAAAAATGCACGTTGGCGGGAGCCGGCGCAACACCTGCCCCATTGCGAAAGCATATAACTTCAACAATTTTTTTCAAGATAACCTTGCGATTTCTCAAAATGTTGGTAGGGACAGTTTTTTTGTGAAAATTTGTGCTCTTTCTGAATATCGAGTTATTTTTTTGATTTAAAGTTAATTTTTTGAGATATTTCGAAATTACCTCAAAAATTTATTTCAACGCGTTTTTTGCCCCTGGAGGTGATAATTTTTTCAGAATTAATGTGCACACTGTGTTCTACAATTTAAAAAAAAAATTATCGGCGGAGCAATTTAAATTGAGGTTGATAGCCCTGTTGATTGGCCTAAGAATATTCGTCAATGATTGGTTGGAATAAACGGTTCAACCAATCACTGACGAATATTCTTTCTTATGATTTAAAACTCATGACTTATGACTGCTTCATAAATCCACCATTACTTAGAGTTTTAACATTTTTATATCATTCACACTTCGATTGATATTTTTTTTTCTGATTTCATGTGCATTCTCCTCTTCTGATGAAGAAATTGTGATCGGGCTGGAATGGCAGAGATGGATGAATGAGCATGTATTACGTTTAATTGTTGTACTGTTCCATTCCCTCATTCACCAAGGACCATATGGTAGTACTGCAGGTTTTTTCCGGGTTTTTCCCTGCAGTTGAAATAGCAAATGCACCCCATTTTCCTAATTTATTTGTTAAGTCGCCCCGGAGCGCATATAGTGGTGGTGTTCCCTCTCATCAGGAATGATGTACCGATGGTAGGGTGTATCACCATTATGCCATTTTAAAGTACTGATTCAATTTCCATAAAGCTTCGTCAATAAGTTTATCATTAACTTCCGACAATAAAGCATGTTTTGACTTTGACTTTGACGGATGAGGTTGTTCATTCACTGTATAATCTTATCCAGAATACGTATAAATTCAGATGAACTGTTTTTTAGGACTTCGTCGCATGTGGTTGGGGAATCAGCAATATAGGCTTTGTCATGATCTGCTTCGGTATTTGCAATGGTATCGCCTCCATCTTCTCAGGTAGCATAGTGAAGATCACTGGAAGGAACCCAGTCATTTGTTTCGCCCTGTCCATCCACTTCGCTCTGTTGGTAACGTTGCTGGTGTGGAGACCTAGTCCGGATAATAAAGTGATTTTTTTCTTGATAAGTGGGCTATGGGGGATGTGCGATGCCCTCTGGCTAGTACAAATTAACTGTGAGTATGGGAAGTGTGGAAGAATCGGTCATTAGACCTATCACTTACCCTTTTGTTTGCCTATGTATTTTTTTTATAAATATATATACCGGGTGGCTACGGAAGTATTGCCTACGGAATATCTCAGTTATTGTATGAAGTAGGTTTGTGAAATTTGGAGCGTCGATATAATGACATGAGAGCTAGAATTTGAGCATATTGACATGTCGAAGTTAACTTCCGGTCTGACCGGAAGTAACATCAACTTTCTTATTTTAAATGGAAACCCTATTTTTTTTCTTTTCGCTTTATTCAGCATTCAATTCCCTTTCTAATGACATATCACAAGTCGGTATCTAACCAGAAACTAGATCAGAAAAAAATTATTATTGAAATTCACCGAGTAGGCCGTGGAAGCAAAATGAAAGCCAAAAATTGAAAAGTTGGCTATGGAAACCATACGTCACTTGATAACAGTTGCTACTACTGTGATATTTTATTTTCATTCGTCGGCGTTATAAAAAGCCGCCAAAAAAAATATTGGAAAAATTGGGAAAAAACAATACTCTGTAGGTCCATAACTTAAATAAGAACATACAACTTTTTCTTGCCTGTACTATTCAGCATAACCATTACTTTCTAATGATATAATAGAAAATAATTTTTTGAACTGAGATACCGAAAAATCCAATTATTATTCTTCAAATAACAAAACAGATTATCGCCATACGCAAAAATAAAATTAAAAATAATGTGGAATGATGAATTATATCCTGTAGGTTCTAGGTTAAATAGGAACATAAACGTACTTGGTCTGTGCCATCGTCCATAGATATTCTAATATCTACCTATGGACGATGTTTGTGCTATTCAGAATAATCATTCCATTGCAATAATCATTCGAACCAAAATTTTAACAAGTAGGCTGATTAAGATGTATTTTGGAATGAAACAAAAAAGAAATGAGAGCTGTCACGAACGCTGCTATCCATATTATTTTGACGTTCGAAGTAGTGTTTTTGATTCTGCCATTTTAAAAGGGTTTGGAAATCGAAATCAGTTAGTGGAATATTCAAAAAATGCCCCGTTATTCACGAACCGAACAAATTGACATGCTTCTCATTTATGGTGAATGTTTAAAAAATTCTTATGCCGCTGAACGATTGTATTTAGAGCGATATCCAGGGAGGCAGCAACCGTCAAGAAGGTATTTCCAGTGGCTTGAAGAAAAATTAAGAACTGAGCCTGATGTTCACGAAGACCAAGAAGCATTTGTTATTAATGAGGAAACTGAAATTAATGTATTAGCTTTAGTACAATATGATAGCACAATTTCCTCAAGGCAGATTGGCGCCGAATTAGCTATAAGTAAGGACTCTGCTAGGAAAATTTTGAAAAAGCATCGATTGAAATCCTTCAAGTATCAGTTGCATCAACATTTCTATGATAATGACGGTGAAAGGCGCCTGGAATATTGTAATTGGTTTCTTCGACAAAATGCTGAGAATCACCTATTTAACTATTATATCTTGTTTACGGACGAGTCAAGATTTACCAACAATGGCTTATTTAACAGGAATAATACAAGGTAGGTACTGTACTTTATTTGGATTATTGTCGATAGTCGAAGTGTAAAGTGCTAAAAGTGTGAACGGTCTTTTGTTCCAGGTACTGGGCGATAGCAAACGAGCACCGGTTTCGACAAGGCGGCTTCCAGGAGAGATTTGGTGTGAATGTTTGGGCAGGAATAGTTGGAACTCATATTGTTGGCCCCATTCTTTTTCAAGGCCAACTAACCGGAGAGAGATACTTTAATTTTTTAACGAATGAAATTTCGGAATTCATTAACAACCTACCAGCGGAAATAACTGAGAGAATGTACTTCCAGCAAGATGGCGCCCCTCCGCATAATTCAAGAATAGCGAGAAATTATCTTCAAAATCGCTTTCAAGAGAGACTTATAACAACCCATAGTCCACTCAGGTGGCCACCAAGGTCACCTTATCTTACTCCGTGCGACTTTTTTCTATGGGGGCATCTTAAAAATAGGGTGTATTCCACACAGCCTACAACTCTACATGAGCTAGAAGTAAAAATTCGTAGAGCTTTCCAAGATATCACGCCCCAAATGTTGAGAAACGTTTTACATGAAAATATCACCAGAGTCAATAAATGTATTGACGCTGAGGGAATGCATTTCGAACATTTGTTTTGAATTTATTTTATCTTTAATCCTATCAATTTGAATTTTTTTTTTCGATAAATCTGTTTTTTCGTTATTTGAAGAATAATAATTGGATTTTTTGGTATTTCATTTAAAAAAATTACTTTCTATCATATCATTAGAAAGGAATGGTTATGCTGAATAGTACAGGCAAGAAAAAGTTGTATGTTCCTATTTAAGTTATGGACCTACAGAGTATTGTTTTTTTCCCAATTTTTCCAATATTTTTTTGGCGGCTTTTTATAACGCCGACGAATGAAAATAAAATATCACAGTAGTAGCAACTGTTATCAAGTGACGTATGGTTTCCATAGCCAACTTTTCAATTTTTGGCTTTCATTTTGCTTCCACGGCCTACTCGGTGAATTTCAATAATAATTTTTTTCTGATCTAGTTTCTGGTTAGATACCGACTTGTGATATGTCATTAGAAAGGGAACTGAATGCTGAATAAAGCGAAAAGAAAAAAAATAGGGTTTCCATTTAAAATAAGAAAGTTGATGTTACTTCCGGTCAGACCGGAAGTTAACTTCGACATGTCAATATGCTCAAATTCTAGCTCTTATGTCATTATATCGACGCTCCAAATTTCACAAACCTACTTCATACAATAACTGAGATATTCCGTAGGCAATACTTCCGTAGCCACCCGGTATATATATATATATATATATATATATATATATATATATATAAAACAGGAAGTTACTTATGACATTTACAGTCACTAGTTGAAACTATATATATATATATATATATATAAGTGAAAATAGAGTATATTTCGTTTTAATTCCGAGAGTTCCAACCTTTGACAGCTGTTTCGTGCTCACGCACTCATCAATAAATCAAACCTTCCATCCGACGTCAAGTCCCTATTAATACCGAAGGAGAGATCCTCTCGAATCCCAAAAATATATGGCCTTCCTAAAATTCACAAAATCGGAACCCCTCTCAGACCCATTGTCAGTGCATTCAACTGCCCAACCCAACGCTTAGCGAAACATCTTTCTAACATTCTTCAACCTATAGTTGAAATATCCGAATCCCACGTGAAAAACTCCTACCACTTCATCAATCGAATTGAGGAATTCAACATATCTAACTCCGACATCCTAGTCAGCTTCGACATCGTCTCTCTTTTCACCAACATCCCTATTGACGAGACCCTCACCATATTACAAAACAAGCACGACATATCACAAGACATCCTCACTCTAATCAAACATTGTATGTCCAACACATACTTCACCTTCCAAAACTCTTTTTATAGGCAAATCAAAGGTGCCCCTATGGGATCCCCTCTCTCACCTGCGATTGCCAATATATTCATGGAAGATTTCGAAACCAAAGCCCTTTCATCAGCCACTCTTCAACCTTCCTGCTGGTTACGATACGTTGATGACACTTTTGTCATCTGGCCCCACGGGAGAGATACCCTGGATTCTTTCCTGACCCATCTGAACGAAGTACACCCTTACATTCGCTTCACGATGGAGATAGAAAGCAATTCAACTCTGCCATTCTTAGATGTACAAATCACTAAAAATCCTCAACAAGGTTTCTCGTACACGGTTTATAGAAAACCCACCCACACCAACCGATATCTCAACTCCAAGTCCCACCATCATCCCTCACAACTCAACTCAGTCGTAAATACTCTGATATCTCGCTCCATCCGACTAACCGACGACCACAACAGACAATCCGAACTTCACAACGTAAAACAAGCTCTCCTACAAAACGGATACAGACCAGACCACATAGACAGAAACATCCAAAAACAGCTTCAGAAACCATTAGTAACCAAAAACGAACCACAAGTTGAAGACCGTCCATCCAAAGTCTTCTTCCCTTACATCAAATGGGTGACGGACAAAATCAGTCGACTTTTCAGAAAAGCAAATATCAAAACCATCTTTACCACAGAACAAAAACTATCACACCTCATCAGACCAACAAAAGACAAAATTCCCAACGAAGACCATGGTATTTACAAAATTCCCTGTTCTATCTGCCCCCACTCTTATATAGGAGAAACTTCGAAACAGATCCATTTTCGATCCTATCAACACTCCCTTTCAGTTAGAAATCGAGACACCAGCTCCGCATTAGCTCTTCATTTCATCCAAACGGGTCACCCCATAGATTTCGAGAAAACGAAAACCATCGCCCCAGTACGTTCAAGAACTTCTCGTTTTATCAGAGAAGCCATCGAAATCGAAAAACGGCCTGATTGCCTGAACATTAAAGATGATAGCCGTAAATTGAACCCCATTTGGAAGCCCCTTCTTCCAACCGTAATTACCAGGCCACGTGAAACTTATCCGCAATCAATTATTATCCCATTAACTCCAACTACACAGCAGGCACCAGCAGACAAGACAAACGAGAAAACCCGTAAGACCCGCCTAACTCCAGGTAGCCAACCACCTATAAATACTACAGTGCAACCAACATCGGATCGTCTTTTGAGATCAAGGAGTAGGCAGGTTGAGACCTTGATATCTCTCAAGACCACGACTCGAGGAGTAGGCAGATAGAGGCCTCGCAGTCACACTCTTGAAACTGGCTCCAAAGCAGGAGCCGAAACGTCGAGTTATAAACTCTCAACGCGGTTCAACCCATGAACTAAGTAATGTACATATATATAAATATACATATATATATATATATATATATATATATATATAAAATAAATATTGCAAGGGGCAATATCTGAAAATATAAGTAGAAAAGTTATTGGGTATAACCCTCAAAATGTTCTGCAACCATAGACACTTGTTTCGAGCTTAAGCTCTCATCAGTACGGTGAAATCAAGATATATTTTCAGATATTGCCCTTCGCTATATCCATCCCTATTTGTATTTTCCTGCGTAGGATTGTCACGCTGGTAGCTATAGCTGCCTCCGTGGCGACGTTAGTTGTTGCCTTGTAAGCACAAGGTCTTCTAACCAAAGCCACAAATGTGTGGTTGGCTTCCTGTTGTTGACTTCCTTTGCTTCTATTTTTACATCCAAGTGTTGTACATCTTCGCACTTGATTTTACCGTACTGAAGAGAGCTTAAGCTCGAAACACGTGTCTACGGTTGCAGCACTATTTGAGGGTTATACCCAATAACTTTTCTACTTATATATATATATATATATATATATATATATATATATATATATATATATATATATATATATAATTGAGTGTGTGTGTGTGTGTACGTGTATATGTAGCAAGTAGAATTTTATTTTTTAAAGAGAAACATTCTCAATTGAAAATTGAATCAATACATGACTCCTCTGGAAATGGAAAAACCCTACGATAAAATTGAAGTTACTTTTTTGTAATATCTAACAGAAAACAACTACTTCCCCGGCAAAAGCCACGCTGGACGTTGAACTACATCTGATAGATATAGAATTTTGTTATTTTCACTGGCAGACAATATATGATTATTATTATCAGGGATTATCACTAAAATCCATTATTTATTTTATTTTGTGAAAATTGGCAAGAATATGTCAGCGTGAAACCACATGATCAATCAATAAAAAAGTACAATAAAACAAGATAACTGTGTTAAATAACATATATACAAATACTAACGCCCTTACCTGCGCTCATGAAGGGAAGAAAAATTTTAGTTTTCAACTATTGCAAATGTTTATGGGGTGCCTCAAGTAAGTCTACTGGGGCCACTTTTGTTTTCAATTCACATCAACGATCAACTCCATTCCTATGACTTTGTAAATCTCTTCGCAGAAAATACTCTTTAATCAATTTCTGATAACAACGTGTTTAATGCAATAAACAAAATGAATGACTTGTTAAAGCAGATTCAGGCCTACTTGCATTCTAATTAACTGAAACTCACTGTTGATAAAACTAAGGCAATGATACTCACAACTTCATATACAGTGTCCGCCAAAATGTTGGAACCTTATGGGAAACTTTTTTTTTCTTAGTTTCTCAAAAAAAATTATTCTTTATAAAAATTGGTGCATTCAATTAGACTGATTGCGCGCATATCGGTTATTGGCAGTGGCGTGCGGCTAAGCGGAAAACGGCCGATATTCTAAATTCACTATGGCGTAAAGTGACATTGATATGCAAAATATCGAAACCTGTTATTGAAAACAATTGTTTGCAATTGAATAATATTCATTGTGTGTTTTAAAAACAGAGGTCGACATGAATCCCGATACTTTGCTTTGCATAAATATTGTAGAGCACGCTTCTGTAAAATTAGAACATTCTGAAATCGATAACCGCAGCAAACTTCCCAAAATTCAATTACGCAGATGTGATTCAATAAGAGAATAGTACACAGGTTTGGAAGCTGAAAATTCCAATTCATTCGATACAACTCTCAAAGCATAACCACCAGAAGAGAGCCTTTTACATAGAATTTCGGTGTGCGGCTAAAATTTTAATGAACTATCAATATATACCTAGGTACTTCGAACCTAATTTATTTTCAACAATGTTATTGTCCGACGGTATATCTTCAAGATGACATCTGGAGGAAATCATGTTAGATTTATTTATGTTAAATGACAGTAAATTAGAATCACACCAATCTTTTACTAATTTCAGATGAAATCGTATAATTTCATCAAGATATTTCCTGTCCTTGTGGTGCCAAAATATAGTGCTTTCATCAGCAAAAACAGTAAATAAACCTGATATCTGGATAGTCAGTAGGTCATTAATATACAATGAAAATATAACAGGTCCAAGCCTCTTCAAAATTTTCACCAATTGTGAATTTGAAAAAGTAAAAAATCCGCACAAGACATGGCTTGTTGTGAGTGGAAAATACCTACGAAATTTGTTTTCTGTGCGATGGACGGTTTCAGAGATATTCGCAAACGACGGTTGGTAGAATCTTTTTTTCATATTTTTGGAAGAGCTGTCACATCCTGAGGTCCTGCGCATTTATTATGAAACACCCTGTATAATAAGTAGTAGCAAATATAGGTTGTCAGTACCGTAATAGTTGTTTTTTTTTTTTTTCATTGGTGTTTTGGCATCGACTGCTATGGTCATTAGCCATGTGTTCTTTATAGGCCTTGTTACTTACTCCATACGCCACCTTAGGAGCAGCACTGTTAATTGGAACGCAACTCGAGCCACGAGATTTTAATAATTTAATCGGTTAAATTAAATTAAAAAATCCCAGCCCAACCAGGGTTCGAACTCCGGACCTTTCGACTCAGAGTCGGACGCTCTAACCACTGCGCCACGCCCCGAACGTAATAGTTGTTATTATTTAATGTGTTACTTTAAAGTGTATTGTAATGTTGTGTATGCAGTACTAAGTATTTTTAAGACGTTGCCACACTGTGATATGTGTATTTTGGCTAAATAAAAATCTATCTATCTATGTCTACAAAAGATCCGAAAAAATTGGATTATAAATGGGTGATTTACAGTTTTTTTATCGCTTTTCTAAAAGAACATAATGATGAATTGAACAGTTCAATGCCTTAGTTGTGAGTATTTGCTGTTTAAATAATTCTATTGAGGGACTCATTTTGGCCATAATTTGTTCTACAAAATGGTATCTTAGAAATATCAGTTTAAGCAGAATCAATGTAGCCATTAATTATTTTATGAAGGAATACTGTATCATTTTCCATTCTTCCATGTATCATTGCATTCATATTCAATATATTTAATATATGTGAGTAGCTATATTCATTTCTATTAAATCCCATACGAAATCCCATACGATAAGTATGGAATCTTGAGGAACTCCACGATAGAAACTTTTAAATTCTGAATATGATGAACCTCTTACTAATCCGTTCAGGTAAATAGGAGTTGAACCAATTGAGAGTGATTCCTCGGAATCCATATTTTTGTAGGTTGAGGAAAAGTATTTTATGAGTCAAAAGCTTTAGAAAAATCACAAAATACAGCAGCTGCCACTTCCCATCCATTAATTTGCGAATATGCTTCAAATAATACAGAGGATTGCCGATTTTGATGAATTAAGGGCCAGTTTTTCAGGTTCCAGTTAAACTCCAGATAACTAACTAATACTTTAGATGGTGAACGACATTCTTTAAATGACGTTTGAAGGATCACACTCTAAACTATAAGTTAGTTATCTGGAGTTTAACTGGAACATGAAAACTGGCCCTCATTACGTTTAATTCTACTATACATGATCATTACACTAGAGGACTTTTCATTTTTCATCATTATAGCAGCCTGTACTATATTTCACAAAATGTTATCAAGGCAATCTGTTGATTGCATGATTGACTTATTCATTTTCTCATGTGATATTTTTTCACTATTGTGATAGGTAATACGTGATCTTTGTAATGTGATTTTTGGACAATAGTATTATTATTATTTCCAAAAAAATCTGTCTATATAACTTTTCATTTTTCAAGCTTTGAGTGGCATCCTGTTTCCTGGCAAAGAAGAGGCAGCCTACAGCAACTTCCGACTATGGGAATCTACCGGGTCAGTCATAACTTATGTGTGCAGTCCATATTTATGCAACTACCTGAAAATCTACCTACTGATGGGCTTACTCATCGTTGGAGTCATCGGATATACAGGGGTTGAATATTTGCAGAAAAATAAGGATATTTCAGAAGGAGGTGGACATTCTGCGAAAGCCAAATTTGAATTGATTGACAGTCCTGGTAAGAAATCCGGCGAGGTGGCAGAATGAAGAGATTTTGTGTGATATTTTCAATGAAATATATAGTTTTTATATGTTTGCTTGTTTTATTGCAACAGTTTATCTTTAAATCTAGAGATCAACTAAAATAGTTTGCCGCAGTCGGTGAAAAAAATTATTGGAAAGTTGATTCAAATTCCAATCTCTTCGCAAAGATTATACAACCAATCTTTCACTCTACAACAAAAATATGGTTATTGGTAAGTTTGGTTGTCCCAGACAACTGAAACATAAACTTATATATCTATATAAGTGCCTGCAAAAACATGTATGGTGATATTTACAATAATTTCTGGTACTATATCTGACAGCAACTTCAACCATAAAATATTTTAACTTTTATCAGTATTTTACCACTTTTAATCCAAGTCTTCAGGATTATTAAAAAATATTGTTATTTTTACCATAATTCTTGAATATGCAAATATGTTCTCCAAAAATTTTTCTCAGTGTGCGGAACGGCAAATAAATCAATATGCTCCGATTTACAAGACTAATGTCTTGAAAAAAATTATTGAATTTTGTCAGTTATTTATGGTGTTCTGAATTTGCTTACCTTGAAAAGTAAGTTCAAAATAACTGAATAATACCTCTTTTTTCGAATGTACAAATGTAAGAATGTACAAAAATGATATTTATTGTTTGTTACTTGTAACTACAATTTTTGTCTTGTGATATTGTTATTATGCTTATCTTATGAATAACTTTATATTGTATTCATCCGTTTGTCAAATATTTTAAAATTATTTCAATATCTCCTACATACCTTTTTTTCATTTTATCCCTTTTTCCTTTATCTATTCTTTCTAGCTCATTTGTAAAATAAATATTTGGATATCCTATTTCAATAAAGATCTATCATCTTTTTCAGAAAACAATGACGTTTCGAATACAATGTTTGTTTATCAAAAATTGATAAAATTGTATTTGTTTTGTTTGGTATTCGGAGATAATATAGAGAGAGAGAGAGAATTTATACTTTATTGTTAGAACAATTATCTTGATGACGAAGTTTTACTTAAACCAAAGTCAGTTTAGAGTCAGTAATATAATACAGGGTGTCAATTTGAAAACTTCCCACCCTTAATATCTTCCTTCCAGTAAACAATATGAGTAATCGAAAAAACAGGTCAATTTTATTGTCAAGGGGGACACTTTCACGGACTATTTGTAGCCCTCGTGGTTCAACCCCCTAGGAGGGGTAGATGTTACCCTTAGAATTTTAAATGGGAAGGGAGGTCAAGTGGCACATCATTTTGATGAGCGTTCAATTCTTGTTCCAATGGTACCCTGACTTATTATTTTGTGATGAGCATTTTCCGAAAAATTGCGTTCTAAACTAACAGAAGTAATTATTAGAACGCCTATACTGAGATGCATTATTGTATTGACTCCCTTTAATAAAAATGGTTAGAAGAGTAGGTGGCACCGCTCCAACCCTTGAATGACAGGAATAAATTTATTACGCATGGGATTTTTTATTTGGTGGTTATTTTCCTTCTACACAATAAAATTTAATTTGCGAGATGGACATTTCCAACATAAAATCTACTTACGCTTATCTTATTAGCTGTTCGAAATGTTGTCCATTTTGCTCTAAACAGTAATACAGTCTGTTTTCGAACTCCCCTCTAACATTACGGAAAACTTCACTAGGAATTGACCGGCATGCTGCTGTAATTCGTCTTTTAAGTTCCTCAATATCAGAAGGTTGTGTTTTATAAACAACGGATTTAAGATGCCCCCAAAGAAAGAAATCTAAGGGTGTTAAATCCGGTGATCTCGGAGGCCATTCAACTGCTCCCCTTCTGCCAATCCATCTACCCGGAAATCTCTCGTTTAACCACTGTCGGACGGGAAGAAAATAATGAGGTGGAGCACCGTCCTGCTGGAAATGTAACAGATCCTCCTGCAAAAGTTCATTACCTTCTGCATCAATTTGAGTTTCTAGCTCGTGAGTTATAAGAGGATCGATAGTCTCTTCAAGCATATCAAGATACAGATTGCCAGTCAAGTTTTCTTCCAGAAATAATGGACCAAGAATGGCATTTCCAAGAATACCAGCCCAAACATTAACTTTTTGTGGGTGTTGTGTATGCCCTTCCCGAAAAATATGTGGGTTTTCGTCACTCCAATAGCGACAATTTTGTCTATTAACATTGCCATTCAGAAAAAATGAACACTCATCGCTGAAACAGATGTTTAACAGAAGATTAGGGATGGTATTGACTCGATGAGACATGATTTCACAAAACTCTATTCTTCTATCATAATCATCCTCGTGGAGCTCTTGAAGAATCTGCATTTTATATGGATGAAATTTATGCATTTTCAATGCTTTTCTTATAGTCTCGCGTGACATTCCCGTCTGTTCTGATACTGATCGTAAGGAGCTCGTGGGCTCTGCAGCAAATGTTCCCAAAACTTCAATTTGAGCTGCTTCATTTAGTACTCTGGGGTTATTTCTTTTTTTATTTGTCACTGAACCAGTTTCGTAAAACTTATTCACCAAATCAAGCACATACCGGTGACTTACATTACAATTTGGATGTCTTTCGTTAAAAAGACATGCCGCCCTTCGTGCGCACTTTCCAACTTCTCCATAAATTACAATCATTTCAATTCTGTCTTGAAGAATGTAAACCATTTTTACACTTTTATACACTTATTAAAGTAATTCCTAAACAGCCCAACAGGTACAACGGTATTCACAATACTACCACATAGTTCAAATTTGCTAACCAATTTTTTGCCGGAAAACAGAAACTTTTTACAGCAGAAGTAGCAAAAAAGGAAGGCTATCTGTACAATTTCTGCGATGACACTTAAAAATTCAGCATTTAATAAACACAACTTTACTACCATCTACGTTTTACTATTAGACTACTTTTTTATGTAAAGTGTTTGGAGCTAATGGCTAATGTTACCCCTAATAAAGGGTTGGAACGGTATCACCTAATATTCTAACCAGTTCTGGCCAAACCATGCATCTCAGTATAGGCGTTCTAATAATTACTTCTGTTAGTTTAGAACGCAATTTTTCGGAAAATGCTCATCAAAAAATAATAAGTCAGGGTACCATTGGAACAAGAATTGAACGCCCATCAAAATGATGTGCCATCAAAATGATGTGCCACTTGACCCCCCTTCCCATTTAAAATTCTAAGGGTAATAACATCTACCCCTCCTAGGGGGTTGAACCACGAGGGCTACAAATAATCCTTGAAAGTATCCCCCTTGACAATAAAATTGACCTGTTTTTTCGATTACTCATATTGTTTACTGGAAGGAAGATATTAAGGGTGGGAAGTTTTCAAATTGACACCCTGTATATCTCCGAAAAAATATATAAATATATAAAAAATACATAATATAGTTTATGAGTATATAGTACATGAGAGATTGTTTGGGTCTTCATAATTACCTGTGTTTATGATGGACTGTGACTCTATCAGCTGGAACTATTCAAATTTAATCATCTGATCGAAGATTTCTTATTGCACTCTCGTATTAATCTGAATCACTTCTAGAATGATATGGCCGTGCCAATGCATTTTTCCATTAAAATATGTAATCACCACCCATTTCTGGTGGTTAGAAGGGACACTAAGACAAGTTTTGCTCCATAATATTCAGCTATTTTTTGTTTCCTTTACATTATTTAAATATTTCTTATAACATGGTTATTTTTTTTAAATTCTACCAGTATACTTTTTCCTCCGTCTTTCCAACATCAGTAAAAAAAGTTCATCCAAATCCCCTTCGCTGAAAAACATAAAAAGTTACTTATTTGACAAACAGATTGCTTCCTATTGAATTCATAAATATTAATTTATATCCCCTACAACATTGGAACACCAACATTTGAATGGCTAATTGTGATATTGACTAATTATAAAACAATGACAAACTCAGAGCTTGTGCCTATAATTAATTTTTTTCTTCCTTGTGATCAAGTATGTCGACATTTGTTTTGCTCAAGTAGAAATGCAATGAAATTAGTCACTTTGAGGTTAAACGTATAAAAACCTGGTGTACCGGCTGAATAGATTATGTTTAGAATTTTTTTGAAGACAAAACTAATGAAAAAGACTTGTACTTCTGTGCACATCGTTTTGATGGTATTGAAAATCCTGATTTAACCTCGTCAAAATCGGTTAAGCGATTAACGTAGTGAAGCTTTTTATAAAATAATGTTGATAAAATATTAGAAACATTTCAAAACTGAAGTAGCATAAACACTATCTGAAACATAACTTTATTATTATTAGTTGTTCACAATGTCCCCAGACTATCGACACAATATCGGCAGCATTCGTATAATCACCGAAAAAAATCAAGAGGTATGAGATTTGGAAGTCGCACCGGCCATTCCAGAAGGCTTCCTGGCAACCCATTCCTTTGACTTGTACGAAACTTTGAGAAATACTAAATCACGCATTCAACTGCAGCTAACTTTGCGTATTTCATTGAATGGTCCCAAACATCCTGGCAAAAGTTGTCATCATTCAATTGGAACGGATTAAAAAATTGACGGCAGTCCAAGAACATGTTTCCACTTGCTTTCTCTGCCTCTTGATCAGTAGACAAGTATATCACTGTCTGAGCTCCTTCTTCTACACTCTGCAAAAAATTCGTGAGGTTGGATTTGGAAAAGTACAACTCGAAATTAGTGTCAATTACGAATTGTAACACGAAATAGTTCCAAGAGCTCTTTTGAAGTCTAGGAATACAATAATTACAACAATAATGACAATGGACGATTCCAGTACCCCTGTTCAGTGTTGCCACAAATGATTTTCTGGTGGAAACCTCTGACATTTTTTGGACCTTTTCTGATATGGTTCAGGGTTGAAACGTATACAATTTTCAATTATAATGAATCACGAGTGTTCCCGGATACATAAATCGAAGTAACATTGATGAAATAGACAAAGTAAAAAGATCCTAGCGAATTTTATCTGTTATATTGAAAAACGTACTAGCGTGAAATTCCCTAGAATATTTTATTTTTGACAATGTCATCATTAGTACTTTGATTTGCATATCCGGGAACATCTAGGAATCCTTCTGATTAAAAATTGTATCTATTCCAACCCTGAACTATGTCAGAAAAGGCCTGGAAAATGTCAGAGGTTTCCACCAGAAAATCATTTGTGGCAACACTGAACAGGGGTACTGGAATCGTCCATTGTGGTACTGCCTGATACGAGTTTTCAGGTCTAAAACCTGACCTGATAAATTAAAAGATTGTTGTTTTCAAGGTCACTACATATTTGATGAGGGAAGCTGAATACACTTGCTTAGAATAAATGAAGAGGGAGTTTTTGTATAGTGCTTCCTTTCTTAAATATGCAAAGCACTTTCGACTTTCGTCATCTTCAGTGCTTGTGAGAGATTCTTGATTTTGAATTTAATAAATGTGTAGGTTATGAAATTCGGAAAAAAAGTTTCAAAGTTTGATGAGTACTTACAAGTCAGGTAATAGGAAGAATTACAATTTTTGAAGACATCTTGAATGTATTTTATAAAATTTTGGCTTCAATTTCAACGAAAATCATGTTAGAAAATTGAAGGCGATGTCTGGTATTTTTGAAAGACAAAATTACTTCATCTGTCAAAGTCAAACAAAAAAAAGCATTTTTGAAAGACAAAATTACTTCATCTGTCAAAGTCAAAGAATATAACATTTTATTCTTCTACGACTTTGATTACTTCATCTGTCAAAGTCAAAGAATATTATATTTTATTATTCGACTTTGACAGATGAAGTAATTTTGTTTTTTTATAATACCTGAGATATGCGTTATATGCTTCCAGAAGAATGGTAGGACTTTTAATTGTCTTTAATTGTCTGAGCAGAAATATGTATTTTGAAAGCCTGGAGCATAGGTCGTCAATATAGTTGTGCCAGTTGAGGCTGACCTTATCGCCATTTGTTATTCTATTATTGAACGAAAAGATTGAATTTTGAGTTTTGTGTCTGTTTAGTTTCAGATGATTTCCAGTGAACCACTTTTCCCCTTGATTTTCTAAATGTTTTATTAGTGTGGTTAAATTTTTACAGTATTTGTTGGAGTATATGATTGTAGCATCATCAGCATAGGCGACACATTCATCAGGTAACATGTGATAGAAGAAGTCGTTAATATATAATAGAAAGGAGAGGCCCCAGGACAGAGCCCTGTGGCAAGAAAGTAGTGTGGTGGAGCTCCGTCTTGCTGGAAGTAAATAAGATTTTCTTCCAAAACCATATTACCAGCCGCATCTAGTTGATTTTCCAAAGTTGATGTTATTAGCGGGTCTATTTCTTCAAGCAGATTCAAATAGAGCTCACCAGTTAGATTTTCCTGCATGAATGAAGGTTCAATAATAGCATTTCCCAGAATACCAGCCCAAACGTTCAAATTCTCTGGATACTGTGTGTGACCTTCCCGAAAAAGACGCGGATTTTCATCGCTCCAGTATCGGCAATTTTGTTTGTTAACATGTCCATGCTCCAGCAAGACGGAGCTCCACCACACCACTTCCTTCCAGTTAGACAGTGGCTAAATGATAGATTTCCTGGTAGATGGATTGGTCGAAGAGGAGCAATTGAATGGCCACCAAGATCACCCTACTTGGCGCCTATAGATTTCTTCCTATGAGGCCATCTGAAATCGGTTGTTTATAAAACACATCCTCGAGATTTGGAAGATTTGAAGAGGTGGATAAAAGCTGCGTGTAGAGAAATTCAGGTAGAAGTTTTTCGGAAAGTTAGAGAAGAGTTTGAGAGCAGACTGCATTACTGTTTACAAAATAATGGACAACATTTTGAACATTTGATAAAATAAAGGTCTTTTTGTTATTTTGTTTATGGTTGATTGCAAAACACTGTTTCCTAAACCTTTTTAGAGTTTCCACCTGATTTCTCCAAAAGTACTGGATAGAAATATCAAGTATGTAGTATTTTTGAATAGGTAATTGGACGGTCTTCAAAATGAGGTATCACTCGACCCCCCCTTTCTATTTAAGATTTTAGGGGTTGTTTCCACCCCCGCTTCAGGGTTGACGTAATTTGAATGAAAACTATCCTACAAAATGTCCCCCATAAAAATAAATTTGACGTGTTTTTGCATATTTTTAGATTTTCTGCAGGGGCTGAAATATTCGGGGTAGTACGTTTTCAAATTGACACACTGTGGTTAAGAAAGACCTCAAAATAATTGAAAGTTGGATTAATGATAATATATCAACAATTGATTTTGAGAAAAACTAAAGACCTTCCACAAACAAAAATTAGGCTTCTTTCTCACCTTTCCGAAAATCAACGACACCGTTCCCATTATGGCAGGGGCTAAAAATGAATTCTCTTTGATAGCCGTCCAGAAAATGCCAGTACGGACAACTCCCGGGTGTAATGAATATGCAGTAACTCCAGTACCTCTCAATTTCTCGGCGAAACATTTGGCGGCTATTACTTGACATAATTTGGAGTAAAAGTAACCTAATGAGGCATTTGCCGAAGGCTTCATGTTTTCCAACTTCAGTTTTCCTAGGAACGCACCTATAGAGCTATTGAAGATTATACGGCTTGGGGCTGACTTCTTCAGAAGATCTGAAAAGTGAAATTTAATATTATTATGAGACAGATGAAAGTTTAAATGACAATTTCTCTCATATTATTCAAACCAATCAAATTCCATAATTTTTTGAATTCAAACCAATGATGAGAGGACTTTTCGAAAACATTTTCTCCGCTCGTGGCATTTTCAAATCGAATAGTCCCACGAGTGTGAAATGGCACCTTCCACACAAGTACTGTACACTATTTTTCCGACGACCACAGATTAATGCATAATTGCAAAAAAATTATTATATTTTCAGTTTAATTTGAGAATTTGAGAATTTTACAAAGAAAAGTAGTAATATAACAAGATTACTGCTAAGAATTGTAGAAATTAAAAGTGATATTATTATTATTACAATTAGTAAATTTTAATGGAGAGTTAGACAGATTTCTTTCTGTTATTTGTACACTATGTACAGTAGTAGACTCGATGGCTCCCATAATTTTATTGGCAATATTTGTTAGTAGCGAAATCGTCAGTATATTCTTCTGCAACTTTGGACGATTTCCAACCCCTACGTCATTTCAGAGAAGTAAGATCGCCTGCATCTACTAATATAGTAGCAGGAGAACGGCGAAATGAGTGCCCCGTGTATTTTTCAGGATACTTTAGATTTAAAAATTTAGCAACTACTCTACGTATATTGTCTGTAAACGATGACTACAGCAAACTCCCCAAAATGCAATACCATATCTTGGATGCGATTCAATAAGAGAATGATAAACTGGTTTTGAAACTGAAAATCCTAACTCATTCGAGACAACTCTCAATGCGTAGCAACCCGAAGAGAGCATTTTACATAAAATTTCAACATGCTGTTCAAATTTCAAAGAATTATTCTGATAAAGTCCAAGGTATTTTAATGTCATTTTATTTTCAATGATGCTATTGTCTAACGGAATGTTTTCAAGATGATATCTAAAAGGTATGTTTTGAATTAAGAAAAAAGCGTGTTTCGGTAGTTGGCGGTCTTAGATT
Organism: Chrysolina oricalcia; assembly: GCA_944452925.2. Classification (NCBI taxonomy): domain Eukaryota; kingdom Metazoa; phylum Arthropoda; class Insecta; order Coleoptera; family Chrysomelidae; genus Chrysolina; species Chrysolina oricalcia. Next base: position 71,311,152 of record OX101813.2, read on the forward strand.
GGCATATTTTTTATATATGCTATGAAAGTTTCCAGTAGTAGTGAACTTGCGACAACATTTATTTTTTGTATCATTAATTGGAATGACAGCCGCAGTCCCAAATTTTCAATGTTATTCATACATAACTGGGTAAGTTCTTGCTTGCGACAAGCACCAGATATACCCATAACCAACACAACCTAGAAAAAACCATAATTAAATAAATATACAGTGTGTCTCACTTCTCATGAAAACACCCCCGTATCTTCTGTAATAATTGAGTTGAATGATGAAACTCTCAAGACTGATGAAAATGCTCAAAATGCACCTACCACCTGAATGGGGTTGTCCTACGTGATATACACTGCCCGCCAATCGCGATGGAACAACACATTTTTACGGTAAAACATACTAGGGGGCAAAATAGGCTAAAAATTCCTTCAGATTTGTGAACAGGACTACCAACTCACCACAGATACACTTTTTCTCTGAAAAAATTTCAGTCCTGAAAAATCCGAATTTGTCTCACTTCTCATGGAAACACCCCCGTATTTTCCGTAATTTTATACGTAGAACCCTGAAATTTGTAGTATCGATAGATACTCTAGAAATGAGCTCAATGCACAAAACGGGTCATCCTACATGATGTGCACTGCACGCCAGCAGCGATGGAAAAATGGGTGGTTCCTTCGCTGCTGGCGTGCAGTGTATATTACGTAGATTGACCATTTCCGTGCAGTGATTTTATTTTTAGTGTATCTATTGATCCTGGAAATTTCATGATTCTACGTAAAAAATTACGGAAGATACGGGGGTGTTTCCATGAGAAGTGAGACAAATTCGGATTTTTCAGGACTGAATTTTTTTCAGGGAAAACGTGTCTCTGTAGTAAGTTGGTGGTCCTGATCACGAATCTGTAGCAATTTTGGGCCTATTCTGCCCCCTAGTATTCTTTATCGTAAAAATGGGTTGTGCCATCGCGAGTGGCGGGCAGTGTATATCACTTATGCCAACCCCATTCAGGTGGTAGTTGCATTTTGAGCATTTCCATCAGTCCTGAGAGTTTCATCATTTTACCTCTATTGTTACGGAAGATACGGGGGTGTTTCCATGAGAAGTGAGACACACTGTATAGACTTTGTTTAAATACCGATGACTCACCTTTGTAAGTAAATGAATCCCATCGGAAGCTTCATTTATAAATTCACAAATTTCTTGTTGCGTCAAAATTTTAGCTTTTTTCGATTTATATCCGTGACTTTTCCTTTTTTTAAATGCCATAAGTTTACTATATTTAGTGATATCTACATTGTGGTGAATGGATAAAGTGTACGCAACATAGAATAATTAGTCCATAATGTTAAGCATTGGATTATATTGGAAAGTTCACCAAAGCAAATCGTTTTCTTATTTCCTTAGTTTTTCGCCATGAAAGAAAGTTGATCGTGAGCGTATTCGTATCTTCTTTTGGACTTTTCAGGCAGTAAATTTAGTGACGTTAATTTTGCGGCCTCTTCAATTTCATGTGGAGTGCATTGATCATCACTATTAATCTCTGCTTCCGAGTTTCATGGAATTTAAAATACTATTTTCACGGTTTGTTCTGACAACGTTCCGCCTGGAAGTCACAAGCAATCAACCCACTTCTCCTCTACAAGGTTCAACTCTACCCTATCTCTTGGTGGTAATAGTATCGTCACACTGCTAGTTGATGGGAGTCATCCACAAGAAGAAATTACCAATTATCTGGTACCTGAAATTTGACAGAGCGTAGAAACTGAATCAGCAAATACAACTCTAACCTCTCTACAGGTACACTGTCTTCCAATAATCAATTAGGACAAAAATATGTTATTGAATAATTTATTTATTGAGTCCTGAATTTATTAAAAGCCTCTAAATTTAATACTATGTAGCGATTACTTAAATAAATGGAAAAATAGGATTTTTAACCTCTAAGGCCGGCCACTCACGTACAGTTTTAACTGTCAGTGAAAACTGTGCAGTTAAAACTGACAGTTTTAACTGTGAACTGATATGTACACAGACGTGCAGTTCAATTGTGCATTCCTTCAGTTTTCTCCATGGATTCAAACGGGGACGACGATATGGCCGCGGTCGGTTTACTGTTTGCAATGTTATTACAAAAAAGAAAAAAGAAAAAGCGTAAACAGTGGTGCAAGAAGTGGCTACAAAAACGAAATGCATCTTCCCACATAAATTTATTAAAAGAATTAAGGGAAGAGCCATTAGATTTTCTCAATTATTTACGCATGACTGAAACAGTGTACCAAAAATTACTTTCCTTGGTTTCTCCTTTGATTAAGAAGCAAGATACAGTCATGAGAAAAGCAATATATCCACACGAAAGATTGACTGCAACCTTGAGATTTTTAGCAACAGGACGTTCGTATGAGTGTCTGAAATTTTCTACAAGAATATCTCCTCAAGCACTCGGACAAATTATCCCAGACACATGTGCAGCCCTTTACAAAGTGTTGAGGGAGTATATGCAGGTATGTACAGATTTGTTCATTTATAATTTCTGAAAGAATAATTAAAACATGTGTTACTAGAAAACTGCTTTTATTTGTACAAAGGAATCGAATTGAATCAAAGAATTGACTTAAAATTAGAATTCAAAGTTAAATAATGGTTTGTGCCTAATTCCTTCATACATCACGGAAAGAAGAAAAATAAGAGGATGTTGAGCTGTTCTGAGAATAATGACTTTCTGACAGTGTGGGACTTGGACTCATATTATTTAAATAAGAAGGTGCTGAGTTGTTCTCAGAATAATGAATTGCTGTTAATGAGCTAGGTGTCTCTCTTGACGGTGACGGTGCGGTACTTGGAGTACAATTATTAATATAAGAGGATGCTGAGTTGTGAGAGTAGAGGGATTGACCACTTCTGTTGTTCTGAGTTTCTCTGAATGACGCACCTATAACCGTTGACGGTGTCTGAGTGGTATTAGGCAGTTGCCGTCCTGATAAACTGTAATGATCCATTGGCGATGGCATTAGAGAATCCATTTCAGTCTCAAATAGCACGTCTAGTATTTTTTTTTCCGCAATGAGTGCCTGACGTTTTCCTAGACTTCTCAATCGCACAGCAACTGTTTTTCCTAGCAGATCATACCGGTCAGATTGTTCCCTAGGTGCTTTGAAGTGGTCACGCACTGTAGTCAGCACTTCTGTTGACAGTTCATCATTCAGCTTTCTTTTTTTATTCAAACCAGGCCTTGAAAGTGGTGGCCTTTGTTGTTTTGCTGGAACATTCTCAGTTGCTGATGTAGCGCCATCAACATCATCGTTTACTGCTTGTTCAACTGGACGTGGAGTGTCAGTCGATTCCTAAAAAATAATACGATATTGTTAAAATACTAAAAAACTCAAAACGCACCTATTTTAACATTAAATTTATTGTGTCCTGCTTGTTTCAGTGTCCTAAGTCAGAAGAAACATGGCAGGAGATTGCAACTTTGTTTGCAGACAGATGGCATTTCCCACACTGCATCGGTGCCATGGATGGCAAACACATTGATATAATTCCACCTGCTAACTCTGGATCTTATTACTATAACTACAAAGGCAAACATAGTATGGTACTTCTAGCAATAGTTGACGGAAAATACCGATTCATAATGGTGGATTTTGGAACAAATGGACGAATTTCCGATGGAGGTGTTCTTCAGAACACATCTTTTTTTGAAAGACTGGTGAACGAGAGTTTAAATATTCCCCAGCCTGACGATGTTACCGACAATTTCAAGAATGTTCCGTATGTCTTCGTTGCGGACGATGCGTTTCCTCTCAGAACGGATATTTTGAAGCCATTTCGGCAAGGACTCACAGATTCCGCCGAAAAAGAGATTTTTAACTATCGATTATCTCGAGCAAGGCACACTGTCGAAAACGCTTTTGGGATACTTGCCTCACGGTTTCGTATCTTTCAGTCCGCAATTAATTTAGAACCACGGAATGTAGAGAAGGTAGTGATGGCTGCTTGTGCTTTACATAACTTTTTGATTGAACATCAATCTAGTACATACGCCCCTGCAACCTGTATGTATCAAGAAAATAGTCATGACGGGTCTATTATTTCTATCGGTTGCGATAGTTCTCAATCGAACATGATTCCACTTAATCGTCGTGCTGGAAATATTGGTAATGAGGCAAAAAAAATCAGAAATAATTTCATGACCTATTTCATGAATGATGGCAAACTCCCATGGCAAGATAACCACATATTAAAAAACAAATAAATACCTTATGCACAATAATGATATCGTGTTTTTCTTACCTCTTCACTTTCACTGTCCAGATTTGAAGTTGACGCTCTTGGGGTGTCTTGATCATGTAGAAAATCAAACAGGTCATAGTACCAAAGCACCGGTTTGTAAATGCTGTCTGCAGATGTTCCAGACTTCTTTGTTGCCTCAACTTTCTTTCGCTCTTTGCGAAAAGCTGACCTCAGGCTGTTTATTTTGGCAAGAACAGTTTGTTTTGTGGCACCAGGTTCCAATTCCTCCAACTTCTTTGCCAATTTATTGTATGCTGCATCCTTTTTTGCACGATCATGGTAATCAGCAGATTTAACTTGCCATAAGCAAGGTTCCGATCTATATAGTTCGATAAAGTCAACAATAACTTGGTTTTGTTTACGCGACATGTTGATGCACAGGCTGTCGACACTAACTAAACTGACAAGTGTGGAATATGCCAGTTCAAACCGCCACACACACTCAGTTCAGTTTGTCATTTCAGTTAAAAATATGAATAATTTCATTTCTCTCAGTTAAACTGTACAGTTGAAAAATTGGAGTTGAACTGTGACTAAAATAGCCACACACGTACCGTTGTAACTGACAGTTATAACTGCACAGTTCATACTGACAGTTAAAACTGTACGTGAGTGGCCGGCCTAAAAGTGAAAATATGAAATTTACTTCTAATATGAAAAGACCAAAAATATGATATTAAAAAGTCGGACTAGGACCTCTAAATTACGAAAACACATTTGAAATTGATCGATGGCTAATGGAACACAATGGAATAATCAAAAATATTTCTTCAAACCATGCAGTATGGCGTTACCAAAATCATGCAAATACACTTTGATAAAGCAATCTCATGCTAATTAAGCACTATTATTTAAATAAAAAAACAATATACTCAACCAGAACTAATGGCCTACCAGAAAAGGTATTCCAAGTTCAATCAAACAAACTCACAACCTTCACCTAACGATGCCGGAAATCAAGAGAGCCAATTCCCCGCATTGCACGTCCGAAACTCATATTTTTGCCCTTCGCGCAAGACCAACCGATCCTCGATCTCATTCGCCCTTCGAACTAGCAGTGACTTAGCAGTGGCGTAGCGGTTAGATGGGATAAAGTTCTAAATTAATATGGTTGATATCGGAGTATACATGTTGGTGTATTTGTGATGACAGATGAATGAAAGTATAATTATAAGAGTAGGCTAGTGTATAACATAGTTGACAATTCCTAACCCATTTAATAAGATTATTTGAATGGAATTGTTAAAATTATTTGAATGAAACGAATTATCGTTACATGCATATGATAAGAATGATGCCTATGCAAAACTAACACTTCTAAAGTTTATCTGACGTTTTCGCATTATATTAATTTCAAAGCACACTTCAATTTCATTATGCAATACATCAACTGTGGATGTCATAAGTAACTTTCTATAACTATAGATACACATATCACTCTAGACAGTTATTTAACTTTTCATCTCTAGGGTGATATTTGTCATTTTCGAAGTAACTAAATAGTGTGCTATTTGTCATTTTTGCCTGTGGTCGTCGGAAAAAGTATATTTTGATTGATTGATTATTTTGCGGTTTCTTTGAAATACCATGGCAATTTTTATATTCCTCAAACGTTCACAGTTCCAATTCTTACCTAGTAACAGATGAGTGAGTAGAAAGTGACTGAAGTAGTTCACTTGCATAGTTAATTGCAACCCATCTTCCGTGAACTTGAGTCCAGAAGATGCAATTGCAGCATTGTTGATCAGGATGTCCAATCTAGGCTCCGTTTCGATGATATCCCTAGCAAACTGCCTGACCGAAGCGAATGAGGCCAAATCTAGGTGTTTGGCTACGACATTGGGATTCTTTGTTTCACTGACAATTTTTTTCGTGGACTCCTTGGCGTCATCTTTGTCAGCTATGATGACCCTGCATCCTCTTGAGGCAAGAGCTAAGGCTGCTTGGTAACCGATACCTGAAAATGATTTCGTCAGATTTATAGTGAGCTTTCTCAGCACGATCATCGGTCTCATGCAAGGTAAGGGCTACACACAGGTGTGTAACATAATTAACAAAAAAAAACAAAAAAAAGAGTGCAAAAAATTCTGCTCCAAATGTGCCAAATGGTGAACATTTTTATTATCCATTTGTCTAAGATTTCATATCTCAAAACAGTTTGTGACTTGCGAGAGTCTCTCGTTGGAAGCGTCATATTTGTAAATTACCAAAGAAGAAAACAGCAAATAGAAATTTTGAACAGGATTAAATTTCATGTTTCACAGATAAGAAAAAAGTTATGAGTCACTTCTTTGGGGATATTCAATGAACGAGTTTTTCTGACTGACTGTTCATTTTGTTTTCATTGTGATAGTAGGATAAGTTTGTTGTCCGCATTGTGATATTGGGATAAGTTTTAGGTTACGGTTTTATATGACGACTCCTATACAATTGTAATTGTTTTTGTGGAGAATAAAGGAATAAAGGAAAAAAAACTCGACAAATGAGACACTTTGGGAGGAGACGGGACCTGAACCATTGGGTTCGCAATAACTAATCACACCATATCAACATATGTATCAGCATAACATTTTCATACAGGTAATTTTACATTTACAAACATTAATAAATAAATGATTGAAACCGCATGGATATAGAATCCGCTCGCGGTCGACATACATGTAGATATCTACTTACATTCACGCACATTCACACACACACACAGACATATTTATTTAATGACATATATAGATGTAGATGTTATATCAGAATATAGGTATGAATATAAATAACAATATAAACAAAGGAGAGTTAATTAATAATTTCTAGAAGTCGATGAATATCTGTTCTTGACTTTTGAAACATATGCTTTTTTATTTTTTAGATAAACACCTTGTGGGAATTTATCGACTTGATATCAGATGGCAATATATTATAAAGTTTTGGACCCATGTAAATGAAGCTTCTTTGGATTAATGTTTTATTTACTACAGGTAATGTTATTGAGGAGTTTGTATCTTGTGTTATATATATATATATATATATATATATATATATATATATATATATATAAAGTCAAAAAGAACAATTTTTCCGGTGCAATATTTGATCTCTAGTTTCATAAAGACCAACTTGCAGGACGATATTAATTTTTTTCTCATTTTCTAAATGTGTCTAAAATACGTTCATGACAACTATTATAATGCTCAAAATCTCTGAAATATGAATTTGAAAATAAATAATAATTGCAATCATAAAATAATCACTAAATCTAACCTTACCTAACCGAACCTCAGTTGACCTAAAAACACTAAAATTGTAGTGAAAAAAAATCCCACAAAAATATTTATTTTTCGAGATATGAACAAATTTCATGAGAACTTTTTGTTTTTTGAAATATTTCCCGGACTATTAATTGATATTACGGAAAAAAGTCACCTATATTTTTTGTAGATTATCAAGAGATGACCAAAAAATATTTCCTGCAAAATTTGAAAGTCTGTCACCATCTTTGAGTTTTGGGGACGGGAAGTGGGGAAGGGGGACACAATAAAAAATCCGGGCACAAATCAGCCGGAAAATTTCAAGTAGTGAGTGAGGGGGCGAGGGAGAGGGGGGGAATCATCAAAAATCAGGACGCGAAGCGGTCGAAAAATATTGGGGAGGAAGGGAAGGGGGGAATAACAAAGAATCCAGGCGCGATGCGAACGGAAAATTTTGGGAAAGAGGGGAAATTATTGAAAATCTGGAATTTTGCACCCAGAAAATTTTGAGGAGAGGTTGATGGGGGGTTTTTGTAATTTTTCTATCATAAATTAACAATTTCATCAGGTTAGCGATTGTTTCTTCATTTGTTTTTGAAGTAGGTAATGGAGAAATTTCGTTGAAACTTTTTGTAGACCTTTCAAGAACTAAAAAACTGTCTAAATGAAATTTTCCGATATCTGTTTTCGTATTCGAGTTTTTGGTGATTTTACTAATTGTATTTTTCAACTTCTTCTACTTTTTAATCAAATTGGCGGGAAACGGTTCTGAAATTTCAATGTGTCTTGTGAAGACGTATCCGAGCCAATTTTACTATTCATTTAAAAAAAAGAATTATCGTCACATTTTCGTTGATTTTTCTGAAGATGGTCAAAAAAAATGTCTTGGTGAATGAAAATATTAACCATTTTCGAAAAATTTCGTATTTGCCAAAATTCAAGTTTTCGTTTTCATGTTTTTCGAGTTTTCCCGGTTTTCCGAACATTTTCGTGAAAAATCGTACATTCATAATTTGTTCGACTATTCGGATTATATAATTTTCGAAATTCAGTTTCAATCATTTTTTTTGTCTAAAAAATATGAACGAAAAAAATCAATTCCTTTACCGCTATCGAGGGAAGTATGAAAAACCAAGTTTTGTGTCGAAATGTTGAAGGAGGTCCCTAGTTGGTTTACTCTCTATCAAAATTTCAATTTTTTGTTCTCCCCAATATACCGTTCGGTAATTTAGAAAACTGATGGTTGCAATGTAAGTTTTTTGCAAATCAACAAAATCTGATTTCAATTGAATTTTTTCAAAAATTGTTCCAACATTCTAATGGATCGGGATTGGCCTATGGTTCTTTTCTGTCCCCAGCTATATATAATAGTTTAATGACCGCTACTTTCAAATTTTTCACAAACACAGTCAGACAGTCGTTGTTTTCAATCACAATTTTTTTTTATAGAAATGAAGATTTTGTGTTTAATCATTGCACTGATCGCATTTCTGGACCGCTTGAAGTTACTCAAAAGTTCATAGTTTCCATTATTTCTTTATACAATTCTATACAATATTATTATTTACGAGGCCGTTTGTTATCCATGGATTTCGCTTCCAAATTCTGCTATATTCATTAACTTTTTCGATAAAGAAGCATGTTGCCCTATTTTCGTAATTCAGTGGCTAGAGTTCTAGCCAATCTTTAGAAGACGAATGTTAATTAAAATAAATTTCTATCTTAATTTCTTGATGATACATCAACTTTGCGTCAAACAGATATTTGAAACCGTTTTTTCATTTTCTTCAAGATTTTTCAAAGTTTTCATTGATATTTTCAGTAATAAAAACTAAGTGACATGAAATTTTGTTGAAACTAAATGTTGCTATAGAACCTCAAAATGTTTAGACAAATGTGTAATATCGTAATAGAAACATTATATATCTTCAAAAATGTTTGAAATTCAAACAAATAATTCTATTTTAAACGATCATTTCGAAAATCGTTTACCTTTCAGTTAGGTATCCGATGTGTTTATTTATTTCTAAATACAAACCTGAATTGCTTATTCAATAGAATCTCTAAGAATAAAAACATTTCCTGCTTTATTTCCCTACAAACATCAAAGAATTTTCCTTTTCATCTGAAGATTGAAAATTTATGAACTCACCAGTATTTCCTCCTGTTATAATAGCAGTTTTTCCGATAAGACAGACTTTGTTGTAGCACCAGCCACTAGTAACTCTACTGAAAATGTAGAGAAAGACAATGGAATATACCAGGTAAATGATCATGCTTGTTTTGGCTCTAACTTTAAAATGATCAGTTACTTATTTGCATTTCTATAACAATATATTTCCTTTTGTTTATCTCGCAGTTCAGATACGGACTTGCCTATTGACGCTATGAATTCGAAACGATACGTAAGAAACAGGATTTTTCATATTGACTTCCATCGCTGGCTGTTTAAAAGAAGGACATGCAAAATTGAATCGTAACACCACTGTTGAAAAGGAAATAATCCACTAACTATCGTCTGATCTCTATAGTTACCCATCTGGCCATCTGTCAAAAATATTTGAATGGATCATTCAGAAAAGTTGGTTACTTTTCTCAGTGAATACCTAATAATTTCAAATAATCAAATCGGTTTCAAACATAGAATATTTCAACTCGAAATGCTTCTGTCATCAACTTCAAAATTAACGTAGCTTTAATTGTATCAAACCATGTGTTCATGGACCTATTTGAAGCCTTTGACACTATCAGTCACCACTCTCTTCTCCAGTTCTTGAAAGATATTGGAATGCGAGGTATCATATCAAAACTATTCAGAGTTCATAACAGCAAGATGTCAGGCAGTGAGGAGAGATAATAGTTTGAGCAGTGAGAAGGTGACTGATCGTGGGGTACCTCAAGGTTCCATACTAGGACCAACACTATTTAATATACATATATAAGGAACTTTCTCATTGAGTTACAACGAATAGTCTGGCCTTACAGATGAAACAGCCATTTCCCATTCAAATTTTTGACATATTACCAGGAAAAACAAAGGAGAAACCCTGGATTTAGATTTGGTGTGTGTGTGGTACATCTTCTTCTAGAATTTCCTGAAAAATATCCAGTGCCTGGTAAATAAGCCCCCCCATGCCTTTTTGTTGGACTGTTATGGTGTGCTCTGGCTGCTGTTATATTGTAATATGTTCTTCGATGGGGGTAATATCAGCTAGCTCTCGTAAAGCAGTCAGCCGAATTTACAGTGACAATACGGAATACTTTGCTCTCCATTCTCACCATTTGATTCTTGGGAAGGCTGCAGAACACTGGACATGATGTCATAGCTGGTGTTATGACTTACTTATATATTAACACCTTGTTAGACATAGACAGCTTGGGATCTCTGGCTATAAACGGATATTTCCGTCTTACTGCCCTTGCAGTTAATTGATAGATATTATATTGAATGATCAGTTCTTAATGATCTTAGGCGTATAGAGAACGGTTCTTGCAATTCCTTTGTATGTTATAAAGACAATTTTTGAGTATTCGTCGGTGTTTTTAGCTTTCATATATGTAAGTATTACAAAGAAAAACTGCATAAGCAAAAAATGTTTTAACCACTTTTGGTAAATTGAATTGGTCGTAATTTTCAAAAAATATTGAATTTTTAAATGCAATATGGTGTGAAATAAGGAAATTCTCACTTACCTGCGGCTCAGAATGATTTTCAAAATATTCGTGACCTCGAAAAAATTTCCGGAAGTAGATTAAGCACTAATGATGTTACATGTTGAAATTTTAATGCACAGACAGTAATAATTAATTATGTAAATAAAATTCGGAGTTTACGTAACCAGTGCTATTCAATTGTATCGTATTCAGAAGTGATAAAAATTAAACAATGGAAATTTTATTGAAATTAATGAATCTCAAATTAACCGGTATACATGTTGTGATGAATACGCAAGAGTTGAAAGGAGACAGTGTTGTTCAGGGCCCAATGATTGGAAATCTGACATGAGTTGAATAGGTTCGTCATGGAGCAAAATATTGCATAAATAACGAAAAAAAAACACCCCTTCACCATTCACTTACTTTGATGAATTATAATGTTGCTGATATATTTCATATTCACAAATGCATAAGGAGTTCCACAGGGATCCATACTTGGACCATAGTTGTTTATCTTGTATATAAATGAGTTACATCTGGTATACCAGAGTCATTTACCACTCTTTATGCATATGATTCAGCATTCCTGTTCAGTAATGAAGACCGAAACATTTTAAAGGCCAAAATTATAAATGCCTTATTGGAATTCTCTGCATGGTCTAGTGATCAATCTTCAAAACGATTTTCATTTCATTTCATCCTCGCTAAAAAACATTTCTGACTTGGATATATTGGTTAACAACTCAAACATAACAAAAACAGAAAATGTGAAATTTCTAGGAGTATTACTTGATTAATATTTGTCTTTTAAAACTCACTAATCATATTTATTGAAGATGTTGAATTCTATATGTTTTCAAATTAGAAATCTAAATCACATTTGTTTATTTTGTTTTAGTGAAATATGGTCTAGGATTAGTTATGGCATATGTATATGGGGGAGTTCTCCTTATGCTGAAAACGCTGTGTATGGTCTTTAAATATTAGATTTACTCACATCGGTTCATAGAAATAAAATTACGGAATAGTGGTATTCATACTCATGACAAAATAGTCTCCTACAATGTTTGACATATTGCCTCAGTTCATAAATTCAAAGAGAAAACCAAAAACTATCCCACTGACATGTGTCCATATTCAGTTGAAGAACATTTTGAATTATGTCTGAACTGCTACATATACTTTGTTTTTTTTTAATCTTTGACATACCTGTGTGTTTCTACTTTTTTGTAATATTTCATGTATATCTACGTTTCTGAATTTATTACCTCAAATTATTGCTTGATTCTAATATTTCAAAAGTTCTAGTTTTAGCTAGACATTTTAATTCTAATTTGCTCATATATTTGACCTGTCTTATAACATTACTTGATATTCTGAGATCAATATTCTATATATGGAAATTCTCTCCCCTGGTTAAAACAATGAAATCGAGTGGATTCAGCTCAGGAGACCTTGGAGGCTAAACCTGACGCTCTCCTTGGCAAAACTATAAGTGAGAAAACTCCTGTCTTGATACTCTCTAACAAAAAGGTTTGTATAGGAAGGAGCTTCATCATGCATGTAGCACATAGTGAGTCTTGATTCATATGACACACTGGCCAAATTTTCTCGTAGAAATCTCAGGTTCATTTCTCCAGTGCTTCCTCAAGTGAATTCACTTTTTACCAAAAAAATTCCCATTTCTTTTCATAACTGAACATTGAAATAAATTTACATGAAAGGACATTTTTTTATTGTATATCAATATAAAATAATTTATCAAATCGTAGATTCTTTCGGGGACATCTTCGCAAACTCTATCGATTTCTCCCACACTTCTTGACAAAAATCGTCGTCATAGAGCTGATAAGGGTAGAAGAATTTCCGACAGTCCAAAAAAAGTTTTCCGCTATCTTTTGTCACGCCTTCGTCGGTTGCCAGATGTATCATTGTTTGAGCACCTTCCTCAGTATTCTGAAAAAAATATCGAGAGATGTTAGTGGGCAAGTTATAGTTATGAAGAGGAGAAGAAACAAGAATCGGAGTTGTACTGAAAGAATGACATATTTTATAAAACTTCCGCAACTGTCAAAAACATAAAAAATAATTCCTCAAATGAGGAAAAATATTCGTGTTTATAACATATTATCAGGTGAGGGTAAAATTTTTGAATAGTGACGGTCCGATTCTGCATCAAATAAGTTGTTCCAGTCCACCAGCATTAGATATTGACCGATATTGTTAACATGGCATCACACGTTAAAAAGTAAGGGCTGCGTCTTCCCTAGCTCGTCTCTCGAAGACTTCTGAGGGTTGCGCGTAGGGGTGCAATCGGTTGACGGAAACAATAAAAAAAGACTATTCTGAATGTTGGTCTGACTGAATATTCTTCCTGATTTTTTGGAAATTTCGAAAATTGGGTCATCATTCACTAGTTTTTGCGTTAGAAGAAAAATATTATGCAGTACTCTATGCTACATATATTGGACGCATTATAAATATATGAAATTCCCCATTTTGATACTTTTCGAAATCTTTTTGAGTACCTAACAAGAAATCCTACACAATTACATGATATTTCAAAAATCCTTTAGATTTCTAAAAATTCCTCCTCAAATTCTTGGAAATCCTTTTGAGGTAAAAGAATCTTAAGAAATCACATGATATCCCAGAAATCCTCTAGATTTCTAATATGTGCTCCTAATAATCTTTGAAATCCTTAGAAATTGCATGATATCCTAGATTTTTAAGAAATTCTGTAGATTTCTGAGATATCTCTAGACTTTGAAGAAATTCCCTAAATTTCTAAAAATCTTCTCAATATTCTAGAAAAACCTCTCGAGTTACAAGAAATCCTTGGAAATCACACGATATTCCAGAAATCCTCTACGTTTCTAAGAAATGTTTAAGATTTTTAAGAAATCCTCCAAGTATTTTTGGAAATATTTTTGACTCACAAGACATCCTCGGAAATCAGATGATATTCCAGAAATTCTATATTTCTGGGATATCTTCTAGATTTCTAAGAAATCCCCCTAATATTTTTGAAAATCCTTTTCAGTTACCAGAAATCCTTGGGACTGAAATCCTCCTTATATTCTTAGAAATCTTTTTGAGAGACATGAAATCCTCGGAATCACATGACATTCCACTATATTGGGAGTTGTAGGAGTTCTTCAGGGGTATGTATTGGGACCACTGCTATTAAAAATTTTCCTCTAAGATTCTAAGATCAGAGCACATCAGAAATGGATCTGTGATAATGTTCGCTGACGATTCCTTGTTAATGGTCCCAACACAGACTCCTGAAGAACTATAGAGACAGTAATAATACAGACTGAATCCTGATGATGAAAGTATATACATCAACTTCAAATGTAGCAAAAATAGTCCTACCGACTATTTGATGCCCTTCAAAATTGATTTTATTTTATATTCCTAGCTTTTCATTGACAAATAGTAGAAAGAGAAGTGGTCCCAAATTTGACCCCTGAGGAATACCTGAACCAGCCGTAAAATGTTTAGACTTGATTCCCTTAAAGATGACATATTGTAGTCTATTCTGCAGATATGTCAGAAACAATTTCAGTAATGAATCACTCAGTCCAAATAAAACTAGTGTTTTCAACAGTATATCCTGGTCGGTTCTGTCGAAAGCCTTGTCGAAGTCAGTATAGACCGCATAAACTTGTCCCTTCCTTTCTAAAATATCATGTATGTAGTTTGTGAAATATAGTAAGTTTGTTTCAATAAACTTTTTCTTGCAAATATGCAGATTCAATGGCAACCACGTACCTTTCCATAGAAAACCGTCAGCAATATCAACAGCACAGACCACACAGTACCCTCTTCCTTCATCGCCTTCCAGAAAAGCGTAGATCGAACCACTCCTGGATGAAGAGAGTAAGCAGTAACTCCTGTTCCAGTCAACTTCTCAGCAAAGCACTTGGCAGCGATGGCTTGGCACAGTTTGGAGTTGTTGTATGTTTGGAAAACGTGACGTATGTCTTTAGAAGGGTTCATGTCCTGAATTCTGAGTTTGGTGTAGTATGCTCCCGAGGAACTTGTGAAGATTATGCGACTTGGAGCTGACTTCTTCAAAAGGTCTGGAATGTAAAAACAGTATTTGTTGACAATGTTGAATATGTGACTAATGAGTCATTCTAACGTGATTTAAAATGGTTTACAGGCTATCTCACTAATTGCTTTCAATCACCAAAGGCAAATGAAATGATATGACAAAAAAGACACAGTCTCTGGAGTACCTCAGGGTAGTGTGTTGGGACCATTACTATTTATTTCTCCACTTGAATGATATTAGTTATGTGAAAGCGTGTGGATTTATGAGTATCTTTGCATGTGACACTACAATAGTTGCCAGTTACCAGAGTCTAAATACAAAAATTGAAAAGATGAATAACTCTTTGAAGAATATCTCTGAATTTTTTTACCATTCTTGAGCTAAAGCTGAATGTACAAAAGACGAAGGCAGTGATAATGACAAAATATAGTAAAAATATAGTCAAATTGACATAGACCAGATTATTATTGAAATATTTAATGAGAAAATTGAATTCGTGATTGAAATGAAATTCCTAGGATTCATGATAATACCTTGTCATTAAATAATCATTCTAATCATCCAGCAAAAAAAAAATCAGTATAAAGCTTTTTTTCTCTATCAAGAGTCAAATCTTATTAAACTACTTCAAAGATGTATGCGCATTGTTCTCAAATGCAACAGGTATACACCTACTCAATTGATGCTGACTGTTCTATTTCTCAATGGTATTAATTTTTAAAATATAGCATTTCATGTCCCGCTTACTTTGGAAAATACATAACATCCAACAAACTTCACGCTCATACAAAAAAGTCCTACTTTACGAACTTGTATCATAAATAGCTATTTTGTCATCAAATACACAACTATACCATGCTAAAATCTGAATTTTTTATTTCACCTAGAACTATTAAAATATAAAAAACTTCCACACAGTATAAAATAATGTTCAACATTAGATTCATTCAAATCAAGGCTACTTGCATACATTAAAGATAATATTAATTGAACATAAAAAAATTACGTGTTTGAAAGTTTTAGATAATGATATGAAATTGATTACTTGTGTTTTGGATTTACAATATCAAAATTGTTTTACTAAAGTATTATCGATCATTTTCTAGTGTAGAACGGCTTTCCGAATTTGTGATAGTTATATACCAAGTGACAACGATATAATAATAATAATAAATATTTATTCGCATTTCGCAGAAAGTTACAATATTTTTTGATAACATTGGCAACTTTTTCACGATTTTCACCGAAAATCATCATTGTCAATTTGATAGACTGTTGATGTTGTGATTTTTCAAGTCTTCGTTGATGAGTAAGTTTGCTAATTGTAATTCACTATAACTTGAAAAAAATTTGATTTGATTGTCATCTGAATACATATATATATATATATATATATATATATATATAATATAATATAAACAAATTCTAATAAAGCCTCGAATCTAAGACCAGTAAACATGTTGAGCTCAATTGAAAAAATACTTGAAAAAACAGTCTATAACCAATTAGTGGATTATATTGAAAATAATAAACTGTTGAGTAAGTACCAATCAGGGTTTAGAAATAAACATAGCTGTGAAACAGCAGTTCAGTGTGTACTGGATGATTGGAAAATTGGCCTAGAAAAGAATGTTACTACTGTTGCAGTATTTTTGGATCTTCAGAGAGCTTTCGAGACAATACACAGAAACAGATTAGTACAAAAATTAGTAGCAGTAGGAATAGATGGAATAGTCCTGAAATGGTTGGAAAGCTTTTTGAAGAACAGAAAACAAAAGCTAAAGATAAATAATGAAGTATCAGAGGAGATAGAATGTGATCAAGGAGTACCACAGGGGAGTGTGCTGGGCCCCCTATTATTTTTGATATATATCAATGATTTGCCAGAGGTGGTAGGTGAGAGCTCAGTTCATCTTTTTGCAGATGATACACTCATTTACTTTACATGTGAAGATCACACGGAACTCACAGAAACCATCAACAGAACATTAAAATCAATTTATAGTTGGTGTTGTGCTAATTATTTGAAAATCAATGTTGAGAAGACAAAGTACATGGTAATTAGTTCAGAAAAACTATTCAGAAACTTTTGTGAGCAAGATTTTGAGATACTGCTGGGTCCTGATAAGGTGGAACGGGTCAACACATTCAGATATCTTGGGGTTCATGTTGATAGGGGATTGCAATTTAGAGAACATGCCAATTTCATCTTAAAGACGATAGCATTTAAAATACATTATTTATCTCGTTGTGCCCCATATTTGACAAGATGGACAAAAATGTTATTATACAATTCATTAGTGCTTCCTCATTTTACTTACTGTTCTTCAATTCTGTATCTACTGAAACAAAATGATTTAGCTCGTTTACAGAAACTTCAAAATAGAGCCATGCGCATAATTTTAAATTGCAAAAGACTAACACCAATACAAGATATGTTGAAACAACTAGAATGGTTACCAATTAATTCTTTTCTTCTCTATAATACTTTAATCCTAATTTTTAAAATAAGACATAAAATTTCACCGACATATTTACAAGAAAAAATTAGGTACAATGACCAAGTTCATGGATACAATACTAGATCCAGAACGGACTTTCATATTCAACAAGTCACACTATCACATACCCAAAATTCTATTTTCTTCAAGGGGCTTGATAGGTACAATAATCTACCAGAAGAGATCAAATGTTTAACATCTTTAACTTCTTTCAGAACAAAGTTGAAAGCATATTTACTGCATCAATAAAATAAACCAGTAGCCACTTCTTCATTATGTTAGATCCTTTAAATATTTAACTTTGACAGGTGTACATATGTTTTAGTATGTTCAACACTAGTTTTGTTATTCATCAAATATTTTTAGAATGTGTATGTATATGTGAAGTATATATGTGTGTATATAAATGTGTCTATATATGTATGTGTATATGAATAACTGTAATTTTTAGATTTTTTTTTGTTTTTCTGTGACAAGGGTACGAAGGCCTAATATGGGAGAGTATGTTTTTTATTGCTAATTTTTAGAACAATTTTACATTAATATAAGATAGCGATAATTTTATTTTTATTGTAATGACTGCAATTACTTGTAAATTAGCCAAATGGGCTAAATAAAGGATTTATATATATATATATATATATATATATATATATATATATATATATATATATAAGTATATATATATATATATATATATATACTTTACCGTGCCATTCTACACACATGTAATAAAGGAAAGAAAATGAATCTGTTGGAAGCCTGGAAATCAATAAAAAAATTAAAAACCCGAAATATAGAACCCTCAACGAGCAACTCGATTTATGTAGGTCTCCACTTTTGAATTTGTGATTTTGACAACCCAGGTAATTTCCATAACCTCCAGTATTGAATTTATATCGTTTCACCCATGTTCATTTGATTTCATTTATTTTCATTTAATTACCTCTCCATCCAGTTTACCTGCAAACTCCCTATATAACTAGGTTTAAAAGTACAATTGTATTAGTTAGTTTTTATACTTGATAATGGGATAAAGCCCGAAACCGGTCGTAAATATATACAAAACTAGTGGAAATAAGACAAAATTGTGTTTCTTTCGTTTCATTAAAGTTATCATGAATTTCCACAAAATAAACAAGTCATCAATTACACAAATCTGTTGAAAACTATTAGTAATGGTAAAGATAATAAATATGTCAGCATATGCTTTGAAGAAGTAGGCTGGTATTCCATCAACCCCCACTGCAGCCTTGGGTTTCAGTGATCGGATGGCCTCTAAAATATCATATATTTCAATGTTTTCAATTTGTAAATTAGTAAGAGAGTCTTTATGTTCGGTTTCCGTATGGGTGACTGTACAGCACTCGCCTGCGGCTCGTGCTGCAAACTTCATCTGCGTGAGTTATGACCTACATTACCGCTCGGTAAATAATATACTATTAATTCTTATTCACTCAGTAACTCACCCCACCCAATCAAATCTTACCCAATAGGAGATGCGTGAGCAAGAAATGACCAAAGTAGTTCACTTGCATCGTTTTCTGCAAACCGTCATCTGTGTAATTCAGTACAGTTGTTCCTATCCCTGCATTGTTTATCAAAACGTCCAACCTTGGTTCGGTATCGATGATATCCTTCGCAAACTTCCTGACGGAGTCAAAAGATCCCAGATCGAGCTGTTTTACTACTACATTGGGATTTTTAGTTTCTCGGATGATTTTGTCCTTAGTTACGGTCGCGTCATCTTTGTCTGCTATTATGATCCTGCATCCTCTGGAGGCGAGTGCTAATGCTGCTTGAAGACCAATTCCTGAAAAAAGTAGGAGAAACAACTCCAGTCAATAAATCTTGTTTGGAATACGAAAAATATTAATAAAATTTACCCAAACTCGCGAAAAGCATTCAAAATTTAATTTAAGCAATGTTTATAAAAATAAAAAAAAATTATTCTGTAAATATTCACTTAATCCTGTGCCTCATTTATTTCTCTCTCCAATAATTCTGTTTTTATTGCTTTTTTATCATCTGTGTAGATAGATAGATATATTTTATTTGACAACGTTACATAACATGTTTGTTGCAAGTCAGTTAGTGAATAAAAAAATCAATAAAAAAATAGTATAAAAACAAATACAACAGAAATATGTAAGAACAAATTCAACAGAAATATTTAAAATAATTATATAAAATTGTATGAGTACACATCAACAACGTTTTTCAATATATCAGTTGATGTTCCCCATTTTAATATTGTTGTATCTTGGAAATAATAAACGTTATTATTATTATTGCGGGAAGTTTTTTTTAGTTTGTAGTTCGATGTAAAAATAAAGTGGATTTTTTCATCTCTAACCTACATCTGAAAATGTTAAGAATCAGGCTGATGAGTTACATAGATAGATTCAACAATTGAAATCAAGTTGAAAAACTATTGTGACTGAATTAATATGAAATGTGAGAACAAGAAAAATTGACCAGGTATGCACAAAAAATGTACATTGATAAAAGATGGAAAAAAATCTAATGAAAAAATATGGTGCAAAATTCTGGTGCAAAAAAATCTGGTGCAAAAATCTGATTAAACAATCTGTTGCAAGAATCTGGTCCAATATCTGTTAAAAAAATCTGGTAGAAATAAATCTGGTGCAAAAAATCTGGTAAACAGAAAATTTGATAGAATAAAAAATTTGTGCAAAAATCTGACAAAAAAAATCTGGTGCAAAAAGTGCAACAAAAATCTGGTGCAGAAATCTGATGAAAAAACTTGATGGAAAAAATCTGGTGGAAAAAAATTTGGTGAAAAAAAATCTGGTGCAACATTCTGGTGCAAAAAAATCGGATGAAAGAGTCGCATTTGAAAATGCTCGATTTTCAAGATTCAAAGGGTCATCGCTCGAGTATTAGAGACCACAACGAAATCTGGTGCAAAAATCTGGTAGAGAAATCTGATGAAAAAACATTTCGTGCAAATATCTGATGAAAAAACCTTTGCAAAATAATCTTTTGCAAGAATCTGATTCAAACATCTGTTGAAAAAATCTGGCGGAAATAAATCTGGTGCAAAAAAATCTGGTTTTAAAAAAATCTAGTGAAAAAGTCTGATGGAAATTAATTTGGTGCAAAAATCTGATGAAAAAGCTTGGTGGAAAAAATCTGGTGGAAAATAATCTGGTGCATAAATCTAATTTAAAAAAAACATTTGGTGCAAAAATCTGATAAAAAAATCTGGTGCAAGAATTTGGTGCAAACATCTGTTGAAAAAATTGTTGGAAAAAAATCTGGTTAAAATAAATCTGGTGTAAAAAAATCTGTTTAAAAAAATCCGGTGCAAAAATCTAATGGAAAAAAATTTGGTGCAAAAATCTGATGAAAAATCTGGTACAACATAAATCTGATGCAGAAATCTATTAAAAAAACTTGGTGGAAAAAATCATGAGGAAAAAAAAGGTGGAAAAAAAATTTGGTGCAGAAATATGATAAAGGAATCTGGTGGAAAAAATCTGGTGCAAAAAAATCTGCTGAAAAAAATCTGGTGCAAAAATCTTGTGCAAAAAATCTGGTGGAAAAAAAATGTAATGAAAAAAAATGTTGTGCAAAAATCTGATCAGGATTGAAAATGGTCCATTTTCAAGATTCAAAAGATCATTACTCGAAAAGTATTAGAGACTAATACGAAATTCTCTCACATTCGTTTTCAGGAGATGCAACTACGTCATTAATACAATTTTGAGTTTATAATTAATTCCGAATTTTGAAAAAGGCACAAAGGTTCATCCTTTTTCTTTCAATAACGACTCCCTATTGCAAAAAATGTAAAGACATTGTTTTTCGTATGAAATTATATCTGGATAGGAAAAAGAAATGAATATCATGAAAAAGTTACTTACACAAAAATCAATTCTGTTGCGCCCTCCATCTAAATGTAAAACTGATGGAACTGTCATATTCAAGACAATATTAAGACCGCTCACACATATTTTTATTGAAATCGGTTTCATACTTTTCGAGTAATGAACAAAAAAATATTCTCTCGGCACCCTTCAAGATACCCTTTGAGTACCAAAAGTTCGAATTTTGATGAAATGAAAAACACAGGTCCTCTTATTGTTATGGCTCCATCTGCAGTATCATTATGTCACCGTCTTTCCGAAACACCCTGTATAAGATGAGTTATTGATAAGCATGTGGTAGAAACTGATAAAAATATTGATTATTTATTTGATCAACTTCAAAAAAGATCAAGTGAAATTATGTCATCTCAAAAATGTTTTGAGGGATTAGCAGCAAAGTTCATTGAACATGAATTTAGTGAAAAAATCAATTTTGTAGAAATGAAAGAGATTCTACTAATCAGGTTACAGAATTTGTTCATTATAGTACCAGGTATATTCGCTGTTTGAAAAATATAATATTTAAATCATCTCTGAAAATAGTGGCTACTAGTTTCAAGTTATAAGTTTGTTATCGTTGGTTCTTTCTAGTATAGTATAGTATAGTAGAATTCGTAAATGAACTGTAATCGAAAACTGATAGTTTTGTATTTCAATAAACAATGTTTAACATCAGTATTCTTTATCATTTGGTAAAATTCAATTGATTTTTTTTAAGATTGAGGAAGGCATTGTTTACGTTCGGCCACAGTAGCAAAAATGCTAGAGCCAACCCTGTCTAGAAATAGCCAACAAAACTGAAAACCATTTCAATCTTTTGTCATGTATCCCTTACATGAGTAAACATTCATTGCCGGAAGAGTCGTTTCCGGGTTAACAATATCCAAAAATTCTGAAATAGTATCAGTTCCTACATCTCTTACCTCCACAGCCTCAGTTCTCTGATTGATTTTCATTTCAGAAAACTGTATATTCCTTCTTCAAACTCACCCGAATTTCCTCCTGTTATCAAAACTGTCTTGCCGACCAGACAAACTTTGTTGGTGCACCAACCACATGTCAATCTTCCTAAAATGAAGAGCAATATCAAAACGTATAACACATATTCAATCATGTTTTCGAGTGACTGCAAGTTGAAACTACGAACTCTGATCTCCAATAACTTGAACTTCGTAACGGAGTAAGTTATTATAGTACAGAAAATGTTTTCATTTTTTGAATTTGTCCTCGTTGCCTTTGCCAAAATCACGAATAGGTTTTTTTTCAAGCAAGTTCATTCAGCTCATTTAACAGGTTTCATATAGGGGTCAACGAAGGATGCACTGGCTCGTCTAACTAAAAACATACAGTATGACCCATTTTTAATGGAAACACCCCCTAAAATTTGAAGTTGTAAACCGATTTTAATAAATTTTTTTTTTGAAATGTCAAATACTAAAAGGTCTACCTTGGGACAAAATTTGAAATGTTTATTCCAGTTTTCAGGGCATACTACGATATTTTTTCTTAGTCGAAAATCGGGATTTTTTATTAGCGATATTTTTTATTGAAGAAATCACTACGCCACTGGAGTCAAAGTACCTCTAAACAGGTGTGACCAAAATTTCATGAAAAAATATTCATTAATAACAAAGTTATGACAACTCAAAAATTCGAAGACTCCCACAGCTTGTGATTTCAACAATAAAGTGCAGCCAGATGAAAAACAAATGGCGTAAATATTTTTAATGAAAATAACGATAGAAGTGCTATAGAGGTTTGTAGAGTATTTATTGAGAGACATCCAGATCGTCCTCGTATTAGCTGCGGTACGATGAATAAAATAAATAAAATATTCAATGAAACTGGTGCAGTATCAAAAATGATGTTAAAAAATAATCCTGTACAAAGACGAAACAAGAATCAAATCATCTGAAATAATCCTTATGCCTGTATAAGGAATGCCTCTTTGGATTTGAATATTCCACGAGAAACTATTCGGAGATGTCTCAAGGCGAAGAATATTAACAGCCGTATGCATAGTCAATCGCCAGCGACTCGCCAGAGTTTCGCCGTTCGCTACACAAGGATTATAATGTACAGTCGATCTCCAAAAAAGTGACAACTACGCGATAAGTCACTTTTTGGCGAAACGCTGGAGATGTAGCACTTTTTTGGAGCTCTACTGTGCATTATAGTTCTTGTGTAGCGAGCGGCGAAACCCTGGCGAGTCGCTGGAATTGACTATGCATATGGCTGTAAACCTTTCGAGCCAAAATTTTTACACACACTGCAAGAAGGCGGCGAAGCAAGACGTCTGGAATATTGTTCATGGGCCCAAGAGGAATATTTAAACAATACAAATTTCCTACAAAATATTTTATATACCGACGAAGCCACTTTCACTACAAATGGAGTAGTGTCATCACAGAATTGCCGCTATTGGGCAGCGGATAATCCTAACTGAGTAATACTGTAAAAGCCGGTATTTCCAAAAAATCAACGTCTGGTGGAACGAATTATTGGTCCTTTCTTTTATGAGGAAGACATTAATGCGCAGAGGTTTCTAGAATTTTTAAAAACAGAGTTTTGAGATGCTATTCAATGAACGATCAAATTTTATTGTCCAGTTAGATGGGTGTTCAGTTCATTATGCCAGAGCTGTGAGGCAATAGCTTAACGAACATTTTCCAAACCGATGGATAGGCCGTGGTAGTCCGTTTATAGAGTGACCACCCAGATCTCCAGACCTCACAGTTTTGGACTTTTTTCTCTGGAGACTTCTCACACAAAAGGTTTAAAAAAACCGCTCAAGAGATAGAAATGAACTTTGTGCAAGAATTCGACAGGTATGTGCAGATATTATCCCTCAAGAACTAAGGAACCTAATCAGAAACATTCGTAAGAGCTACAACAAATTTATCGAAATACATGGTGGATCAGTAGAGGTTACTAGAATATGAGTTAGAATTAATTGTTGCACTGAATCGAGACATTTCAATACGTTACGTTTATTAAAATTTTTTGCTTCTTCATTAGTTGAATTGTGAGAATGTTATTCCGTTATTTTCATTAAAAAAATTACACTATCAATTTTTTTACATCTGGCGGCACTTTATTGTTGAAATCATAAAAAAATATTCTCATGGCTATATCTGTTGATATAGGGTGTTTTTGTGGCTGTTATCTGTGTGAGTTTTAGAATTTTTGAGTTGTCATAACTTTGTTATTAATGAATATTTTTTAAAGACACTCTGAATCCAGTGGCGTAGTGATTTTTTCAATAAAAAATCGCTAATAAAAAATCCCGATTTTCGACTAAGAAAAAATATCGTAGTATGCCCTGAAAATTAGAATAAACGTTTCAAATTTTGTCCCAAGGTAGACCTTTTAGTACTTGACATTTCAAAAAAAAATTATTGAAATAGGTTAACAACTTCAAATTTTAGGGGGGTGTTTCCATTAAAAATGGGTCACACTGTATATGAGGCAAAAACAAAACACCTTTGGATAGCTTTCCGCGTCTTTTTTCTTCATTTTTTTCCCGTAGAGTGGTCAGTAATGTCGAATAGTGATCTCCAGTTATTGTTCTACCCTTATCCAAAAATTCGATCATGATTACTCCATGGCAATCCCAAAAAATTGAAGCAAGAACTTTTCCAGCAGATTTTTGGACACGAAACTTCTTAGGTCTTGGAAAACCGGAGTGTCGCCATTCCATCGATTGTTGCTTTGTTTCTGGATCGTAGAAATGTACCCAAGTCTCATCCATAGTAACAATTCGGTTTAAGAAGTCTACATCGTTTTCAAATCGAGCACAGATCGAACGCGATGCTACTACCCTTGCACGCTTTTGGTCAACTTTCAAACATTTGGGGATCCATTTTGCAGCAATTTTTCTCATGTCTAAATTGACGTGAACTATATGATGAACGCGTTTGTATGAAATATTCAGTGCTTCAGATATCCGTTTTAGCCCAATTCGACGGTCTGTTAAAATCATGTCATGAACTGCATCGATATTTTCGGGGACTGACACAGAAACTGGCCTTCCCGATCGGTCATCATCTTCAATGGAAAATTTACCTCTTTTGAAGCTTGCAGTCAAATTTTTCAGTCTCATATGAAGGACATTGATCACCAAGGGTATTGCATATCTTCGTAAATCTGCTTACCTCTAAACCCTTTTAAATACAGGTACTTGATGATGGCTCGATACTCCAATTTTTCGATTTTCACAATTTCGGTGGACATATTTTTTATTTTAATTTATTGCGTAACTCTGGTTTACTTTTTTGACGTTAAACTTTACACTGACTTTATTGTTCGTTGCTAAGGTAACGCAATATTTTGTTCATGCAGGAAACTGGTCTAGGCTAACTAGATATCAATACATCCTCGTATACCAATAAAGTCATTCATTTCTATTGTCAGCATCAGATGACCAGAACGAAAGAATACTTACAACAATAATATCCAATGCACTTCCTAATTTAATACACATTTTCCTGTACTATTTATTACGACTCTTGGAAAACAAGTGTATTGTGTAAACAGATAAGGATTCATTGTTTGGTCTTTGATACTCAGTCAAAATACAAATCTTTATCAAATTTACAGGGAGTAATGAAAATATTGGGTCGTTTGCTATATAGTACGTACACGGAGTGCGAAAATACCTCCCAAACATCTTCTGTATTTTACACTAAGGAAAACATGATTAAATTTCTACAGATTTATTGTCTACGCGACATGTTTCGATACACAGTATCTTTCTCAAGCGAATGTAATACATTAAATTATTCTACGTTGAACATTACTTAAATACCTTTCATATCAATTGAGGTAATTAGGACCTACCTATAATAAAAATCAAATTTGACAAAACAATGTAGGTACCTGTAAATCTCAAAACATAGCTAGAAAGTTAATACATTTAATAACAAACTATTCTATATTTGTACCGAAATTCAGCCTTGAAAATTCTTATGATTTGGTAAGTAAAATCCAAGATACTTCTGTTTCAGATAACGCGAAATTAATTTCTTTTGACGTTCAAATTCTTTTCCCCAGTATACCTCCCCAAGATACCATACTCGTCGTCGAAGGTTTACTAGAAAGAAATCATGTCAACCCGCTTATTAAACAAGAAATATTAGATCTTTTGTCGATATGTCTTGACCAAAATTACTTTCAATTTGACAATAAAATATACTCTTCATCTGAAGGTTTGATCATGGGAAATCCGCTGAGTCCTCTACTGGCAGATATCTTCATGGACAACCTTGAAGGAATAATTCACAAGCACCCACAGTTTTTGCATTGGTACATATATGTGGATGACATTATAGTTTGTTTTAAAGGTACCAACAGACAGTTAGACACCTTTCATAAATATATTAACACTATTCACCCAAACATTAAATTCACAATAGAAATAGAAGTAGAAAAATCATTAAATTTTTTAGATTTGACCATAGGCAAAACCAACAACAAACACCATTTTTCTATTTTTCATAAACCTTCCCATACTGATATCACCATTCATAATAATTCAATACATCCATATATACATAAAATATCAGCATATGATACATAGATTAGTGAATATTCCTCTTTCTGAAGAAAATTTCTGCAAAGAATCAAAAATCATAACAGATAGCAGATAGCAATGGATATCAAGTCAAATTAAGAGAATATTTTTGCTAAAAAATTACACAGAAAGGCTATCCAAGAAGTGTACCCCACTATGAGGAACCTTGAAAATAATTACAGAACTTTAACTTATTCAGGACCCGTTTTGAAAAAACAAAATTTAAGAGTAGCATTCAGAACAGATAACACGTTGGGAAGGTTTATCAAAAATAGTAAAGATAAAACACAAAAATCTGAAAAAACAGGAGTTCATAAATTGAATTGTGGATCTTGTTCCAAAGTAAATGTAGGCCAGACTGGTAGTCCATTCAAATGGAAACCCATATATTCAATTTCAGTATTAGAAAGGCCATAAAATTTTCTTACGAATCACACTTGGTATATACTTCACCTTGAAAATAATCTAAAGTTCCAATTGAAAAAACCAAGATATCTTTCAATTTGCGTTTCGATCTATGCGGTACACAAAATTTCAACTGTGTGTCGTGTTACAGAAACTAGACCATACTGAAGTCATTTCGCCTCCAAAAAGTTTTTAGAATTATTATTCCACGAAGAGTTACAGAGTGTTGAAAAACTTATGTTTTTTGAAGTAATACCGTTGATGAACATACATGACCCTATATTTTTTGAATGGTCAAAGTAAACTCTATTCAACCATGTGATGAAATATAGGGTGTTCCGTTACAAAAAACATAAGTTTGGTTTGGTGAACTTTTCTGGGTCACCTTGTATACTTCGGAATATTTTCCGAAGGTACTCTCTCAAGAAGGAAACATGCTTGCATTCGAAAGAAATTTTTAAGTTGCGACGTTTAGAAGCTATGGACCACCGGAGCGCAGTTGCAGGACCCTGTATAATTTATTTATTTAAGATTTTCCTCTTACAAACACAACCAGGAGTATTTACATATAAGAGTTAGTGCTTCACAACACATAGACTTAGAGGTAAACTAGAAAACTAAACTTAAAAACTTAAAAACAATATTGAATACTGCTGATTTTATTTCCTTTGAATTACAGTTGAAAAAGTCAATATTGCACTTTTCTGTGAGTATATTACATTGTCGTAGCATTTCATTCATAGGGGAACAATCTAAATGATTTGTATACAAAATTTTTTTGTTATTTATTCTTAAATTAACTTTAGGTACTAATATTTTTATAAAGTTGACTAGGAACGAATCTTTGTATTTTATACTATTGATTATATAATAAATGAATACCACAGCATGGAATGAACGTCTTTGTTCTAATGTAACCATATGGAAACTGTCTAGCATACTCCTATATGAGATCATGTATGGGTATGTATTATGTTGTCGTACATACAAGTATCGTAGGAACCTTTTTTGGACTTTTTCAACAAGATTTATACTCACTTCAGCTTTGGGAGACCATATTATTGAAGCATATTCAAGATGTGGTCTCACTAATGCATTGTAAAGTTTAATGATAGAGTTAACATTTTTAAAGAATTTTGTATTTCTAATAACAAAACCAAGAATTTTATAAGCCTTGTTTACTATGTAGTTCAAGTGAGTGTTAAATTTTTGGTTAGATTGCAAATATACTCCCAGATCCTTACACTCATTTTTCCTAGGAAGATCAGCGCCTTTTATAATATAAGTATTTTTAATGAATTCATGTTTACGAGTAAAAGTTATGATTTCGCATTTATCAATGTTAAGAGTCATTTTATTTTGATCAAACCATGTAGTCATTGAGTTGATATCCTTCTGCAAAAGAAGGCAGTCCATCGATGTAGTAATTGGCCTAAAGATCTTGAAATCATCCACAAACAAGAGACTTGAGGAATGTTCAATACATTTGGGCAAATTATTTATAAAGAAGTTAAAAAGTAATGGTCCCAAATTGCTGCCCTGTGGCACACCTCAGCTTGCTAAGAAAGGTTCAGATAAACACTGTCCAATTTTAACTTGTTGATATCGGGAAGTTAAATAAGATTTTATAAACTTCAACGCTTTGCCTGAGAAATTTGATTCACCTAGCTTATCCAGAAGAATGCTGTGGTCAACTTTATCAAAGGCCTTCGCACAGTCTGTTATGATTACATCTAATTGGGTTTTGGCATTCACTGCCTCCGCTGCAGTATTTGTAAGAACACATAGATTTGTTACCGTGGACCTGTCGGCCATGAAACCATGCTGTTGACTGACTAAGACATTTTTGAAATTATTTAATATGTCATCATTTAAAATAGATTCAAAAAGTTTGGCAAATGAATTTAAAATACTAATCGGTCTGTAGTTTTCTACCTCCTTTTTATTTTTACTTTTGAACACATGTTCAGACATAAGATTTATCCGAAAAAGGAAGTAAAAGGTTGAAAATTTTGAATAGCAGGAATTCAGTGAAAAGCGTGCAAAATCTTCAATTGTTTAGAAAATGATTTGAAAGGACCCCGCAAACTCCTTTTGGAACCTCCCCCTTACCCCTACCCGTATTTCAAAACACGAAAAAAATCAATTCCCTACTACTTGTAAATGCTTTATCAAAATACATGTTTTAATCAGCTGAAATTGAGGAAATCGTACAGTTGTTTAGTTTCACCTTTCCTTCTCTTCCGAAAAATATTGGTGGAGTTCGCTGACTTCTTAGTAGGGCGTAGTTCATGTTTTTTGAATATCAATTCATTGGGAGAATATCTTGAAAATAAATAAAAATTAGACATCCACAATTTGAATTTGAGGTGGTGCCTGAATAAATTTTTTTCGTGTTCTGAAATAGGGGTAGGGGGTAAGGAAGAGGTTTTAGATTTTCAATTTATAAAAATGTACACAATTGTTCGGTATAAAATAAAACAAAAATACGTAGAGATATTGTTTCCGCCTATAATAATGAATATATAGTCTATTCTGAGCAAGGTATGATTTCGACGCCCCCTAGCATCAATACTATTCATTTTTGGGGTTTGTCACCCGATTTATTTCTATTCAAAATAACTTGTACTGCATCGTATCAAAAATTCAGAAAAATCCACCGAAATTTTGTGTCATTTGGGGGGTGGGGGGATAATCATAAAAAACTGCTATTTCCCTTAGTTAGGCATATTTAAACATTTGACGATACATTTGAAGGCACTCGAAAAATATTTTTTTTGCGTTTCGTAATAGGAGTTGGGGAAAAAGGGGAGGGGGTAAGAATTTTTTTTTATAAAACAGCTCAATATTACGCAACAGTAGCAACAATGAAACGAGTGAAAATATTGTTAACGGGTTCAAAAATAAATAGTCTAATCTACGCAAGGAGGTATTTCAACGCCCCGTAGCACCAAAACTGTTAATTTTTTGGGTTGGCGCAATGGTAACATTGGTTGAGAATTACATGGACTACATCACACCAAAAATTCAAAAAAATCCACCGGGACCCAAATTCCATAAGGAGTTTGCGGGGTCCTTTGGTCTGCATATTAGAAAATGATAAAGTTTTACGAAATTAATTCCGAAAATTTTTCCATTGAAAATAAGTGTTTTCAATCTCTATTATTTTCCAGAAGCATTATTCTCACTCGTAATCTGCTACAAAACCAATTTTAGAAAATTGAACACAATTTTGTTCGGGAGTGTTTGTCAGGAATTACCGAACAACTGGATCTTCCAAAAAATCATAGCAAATGCTGATTTTTCGATAATTATTCATCATATGAAATGAATCGGAGAAATAACTTCGAACTCAAAAGGCTTGTACGTGGAAACGAATTGTGAAACGCTAAAGGAAATAATGACATCAATGTTTCCCTTTTGCGTCACGTTCAAGTTTCAGACAGATTGGTCCATAAACACCGCCAACAAAGTGAGTCGTCTACATCTTGAGAAATAAACTGCGGTATAGATGATTCACAATAATTATTAATATTCAAACAAAACCGACCTCAATTCCTTGCCCAAGGCACAATTTCGGCGTCGTTATTTGTGGATTCCCTGCAATCCGTTACAATGTGACGGAAATTTTAATTCACAACCGTGTCATAAGGTTAGCCAGAATTCAGAAAAATTCTAAACAATCGAATGAATTCTCGTTAAGTCAAACATGTTAAATCTGTGGCACCGTCTCGTACTTGGTTTGTCTTCTGTTGGCTTCGCGATTGGAAACCATGGTCGTGACTAGTTTTATTGTTGTTTGTTTGTTCCAGTGTGTATTTCAATGTGTCAGTGCACCCCTACAGGATTCAAAGATTTCCCAAATTCCATCTGGTGACGCAGTAAGATTATATTTTTATCTATCCTAGCAGTAAAATGTCAAATTTCAAATGCATTTTTGATATTATTTTTTTAAGCAAAAAAATGTATCTGGAAGAGCATGGTTTCGCGTCTATGACAGCTATGATACAAAAGAATTTATTGAAATCATTAATGATAATATGCACTAGCGGGCGGTAAAGTACACTTTACCGCCAGGTTCAGCAAGCGTAAAGTGGCACTTTACCGCCCGCGGGCGCATTATGGCCCGGCGGGCCGTAAAGTAGACAAAATTCTCAAATTGTCTATACTCACACATCATTTCATGCAATTCCTAACATGAATTAGAATCATTTCAGTTCAATTGAGCAATACTCTTTCTAACATTTGTTCATAATCGTTGGCAATTTTTTCGGTGATGATCTATTTATTATAAAGAGATTCTCCAATATAGCACTCAGCTACTATAGTTTCACATTCCTCATATTATGTTACCCTTAATTATTGTATGCATAACGTATGAAACGTGTAGACCATTGCAATTCAAGTCAGTATTTGTGATTCGCGCTATAAAACCGCTAGTGCATAAAATTTTGTATGTATCACGTGCGTAAAATGTTAAGGCCTTCGGCGTGTGATGACCCTCGGCTAACGCCATCGGGCCATAATCCACGCCGCAGGCCATAAACGCCTACTTTACGCCCTTGATACATAAATAACTATTTCGCCTACCTCGAATTAACATGCCTGTTTAATATCCTTCAATGCAAATGAAATCGTTTATCAATAGGGATCATTAATGAACGATTTGTTAATAATTGTCGATTTCTCTACGAGTGTATGATTGTTGCATAGGCAACCAAACATAAACGAATTCAGATGTTATGGACGCTAAAATGGATATTGGCGATAAATTTATGTTTCCTGAAGTTGCGGAAACGGCTAAAGTATAGCATCTTCAACTCTATTGCCAGAAAAAAATTAGAAATCCTTTATTCCAACAAAAGTGAGGTAGACGGAAAAATATTGTAATCAACTCATATTAAAATGCGATTAATGATCTAGCAAAATATCTCGATAATTAATCGCCTTCATTAATACACTAGTTGATTAAATAACTATTAATGGTAAGAAACACAAAAACGATTGATCAATTTGTTAATTATGGTTTGAAAGCCAAATTTTCATAAGAAAATATTGTGGAAACTAGGCGAAAAGACCAAAAATCTAATAATAAAAAATAGATTGAATAATAATGCAGTCTTCCGGTTCAAATTATACAATAGCTATGTATATTCGTCGGCAAGTCTCCAACAGCCAACAACTACTGCCCGCTACGACCATTGAATTAAATCTTTAGATTCTTGACAAAGTTTTCTACGAGAACTACTTCGCAATGCCCTTTGAGTATTATAGCTGAAATTATTTTTCGATTTAAATGGGAGGAGGGACACCTCCGTACATCATGGCTCTTGACACTCTTCAGTGAAGGCTACACTGAGAAAAATCTTTGGCCATGAAGACTTGGATTGTAAGGGGTAAAAAACTAATAAAGAGTTGAATTATTTCATGGTTGAAGTTGGTATATATCATCGCTGTCATATACAGTACTAGAAATTATTGTAAATATTACCATACATTTTTTCCAACGTACTTCTCCCACTGAATAAACACTGAAATATGTATCCAACGCTATCTCTAGGTTCCAGAGAGCAATCTTACTTTAACAGCTACTTCTTCGAAAGCCAAATTTTCACTAGCAAATATTGTTGATAGTGGGCGGAAAGATCATTAATCTAATAATATTGAAAAGAATTCAATAGCAGTCCGACGAATTTACCTATTGAATGGTTAGGTTGTATACAGTGTATACATTCGGTTCGAAATTTTTAGATATTATATCGGAAGCCCTAACCACTAGAGAAAACTTTGAGGTACAAACTTCTTCAGTTACCCATTTCAAAAATATTTTCAACATTACTGAAAGTTTTGTAAGAACGAGACGACTCAGAGACGAGTTTTTTTTAAATGGAACACCCTGCATTTGAAATTTATTTACTGTGAAAAAAATCAAAATCGGTTGCGGCGTTGCCAAGTTGTAATTGATAAAGCTTTTTTTACCACTATTAAAGAGTAATGTTGATTTGGGCATGGTTTATTCATTAATTCAAAGTTTTATAATATTTTTCTCATACAGTAGAGCATAGTTTCACGAACACGAATCCAGTGTTTTCACGATATATTGCTCAAATTTGCGTTTTGAATGATATAAAATTCAGGCGACATTGATTAGAATTTTTCAAATGGAACACCCTGTATTTTTTCCACATATGTTCTATTACTACAAGGGTTTCTGGTGGGAATTTTGCAAAATTTCAAATAAATCCAAGGTGTATCTGATTGTGGCGATATCTGACATGCCATTTTTTCATAGCCTGCAAAAAATCTATAAAAGTAATAAGCATTTTGGATACATTTTTCTAAACCCATTCTATTTGCCAGTTTCAAATTCAAACTTGGAAAACCTGTCGACAAATTTCGAAATGAATTTCGTATAAAAAGTAGGAAGTGTTCCATTCAAAAAAATCGAATTAAACTTGTCTGAATTTTACAAAATTCAACATCCAAATTTGAGCATTCTGTAAAAGAACATGTTGCAGATTTACTGAATTGGTATAGTACGAGAGACCTTGCGACTACTGTATGTCAAAAATATGTCAAAAATTTGAATAAATGAATATACCTTGCCCAACTTAACATGACTCTTCAGTTGTGGTGAAACTAGGTTTGATCTTTGAGGACGTAGATTTTGTAAAATTTGTTTTTACGAAACTCCCAGGTTTTCGGAGAAAACCCCTCAAAAGCAGAGCTTGTGCGAGCAAGGGAGATCCGGGACCTACAGTTTAAATAAAAGTGGAATCCGAACCACTTCAGCTCAGTGACACGCGACCGGGGATCGAACCCGGTCCGTCTGGGTGGAAGCTAAACGCCCTTACACCACGACCACTTCGCTACTAGATATTTCATGATTTCGATATTGATGCTTTTTCCATGACCTTCAAAATTACAGATAGCCGTACGATAAGTCTGTCATAGGTGATGTTTTTTCTTTCTTTTGGGGTCTGGTTGTACTCTTGTGTTAGTTTTGGGAAACATTTGTATTAGTTTATTCTGCAGATCCACTACCTTTGTTGGTGTTAAGACCGAGCAAAATGCATCTGATAGTTCTTTCTTAGACATATGACTATCAAAGGGATTGTTTAAAAATATTGACTTTACCCTGGACATCCGTGGCTATTGATCTATCTTCCTTGGTTAGGGGTCCAGTACAAAAATAAATTACACATTATGTGGCCATGGGATAAATTCAAACATGGGTTAGTAACAATGGCAGCGTGAAACTGTGACTAGGTCCAAAAATTGAATTCAAAGTCTAACAAGATTATGAACTATCAGCGCTGAAAACACGACTAGGTACAATTTTATCTATAAATAACAATTAAATACCGAGTAGGTATTCTAGAAAGTAACGAATGCAAACTGTATTATTGAATGTTATCTATTGTTAGTTTGAGTGGAAAAACCCTATTCGAAAAAATTGGCCCGTTGAGTGGTATTTCAAGTTTTATTTCATTGAAATATTCATGTCCTATAGTTAACCTACCATTTTTCTGATACACTGTCAGTAGAGAGATTGCCGAATTGACAGTTTGTATTTTTTATTTCAAATGTTAAATGTTAATTTTTTGACTAAGATCTATTAAATGACGAATGGTCATAACAATCAGCCACTATAAACACCAAATAAAAATTTATAAGACGTATAGAAACCCTGTTGTTGTCGTACTTTGAAAGCACGATTCGAAAGTGCTTTTACTCGAGAGCACTTTACCATTGAAAGTGCCCAATAATTAACGTTCGACAGCACATTTTGCACAGCTCTGTAATCTACTAACTAACTTTTTACAGCTGAAATTCCTGAAAAGATTCGGATATGTTCAAGAAGACGATGGTGAATCGGAGGCTCTCTATACGGAGGACGGTATTTCGGATATCATCAAGACCATGCAGAGATTTGGAGCCATCGAAGAAACAGGTGTATTCGACAATGCTACCATCAAGGTATAGTATAGAGAATGTTCTTCATTTTATCATAGAAGAAGGAATATTTGAAACATCATCTCTTTAATATATTTCATGCTACTTATATATTGTATTGTATAATCATTATTACCGATGATGAATTAAATCGATTTATTATCATTATTATTATTGAAATGCTCAAAACATGGTGAATGGATCGAGAAATATCGAGTGCAGGAAGTTGCAAGGCTCGTGGCTGATGGTCAAATAGTCTGATCAAACTGCCTTGGAGACCTTGAACTTATGTCATTTCTATTGATTTGTTTCAAAATCAATTTTCAATCGATTGCAAAATTGCACCTGAGCAGACAAACCAACAAATTTAGAAACAAATAAAAAAAACAGATTTTTATTTTGAATAATAAAGTGATATAAATCATTTAATAATGCTGGTGGCACGCTTTTGGAATATCCTTCGTTATTTGAATATATGTTTCAAATTGCCCTGATATGTGTTTTTTGCTTGTTCAAGCTGATGTCATCCCCTCGATGTGGAGTCCCAGACATAATCAGGCCGTCCCGTCATAAGAGATACGTTTTGGGTCCAAGTGGATGGAGCAAAAGGAATTTAACTTATTAGTGAGTTCAAGCCCAATACTCCACTAACTTTTGATAATTTTGTAAAATTTGTCTATTGGTATGAAGGAGAGAAACAAAATTATTACAATTTTTATTATTATTATCATCTACGACAGCACATTCCATAATGGAATTGTGGCTAGTTTTGTGACATCAGTAACGTATGTCTTGCTGTAGATTTCTGTTTTACATTCTTCATTTCATATTCTCCTTATGTCTTCAGACAATTGGTCTTCTCAGCATATTCTTAGTCTTCCTCTATATCTCCTCCTTTCTAGTTATAAGTTTTTTAATTTTTCTCGTAATTTCTGTAATTTCTTCGTAATTGTACTGTGTATGATATCTTCCATAAACAATGTTTTACTGTTACTCACAATCAAAAACCGAACCAAATTAACAATGAGAAATGGTGTAGTGCTATAAGGTGCCGTTTGGGTCAAAAGTGTTTCTGCAATTATGTAAAATTTGTGTCAATATATTTAAATAAATTGACACAAAATTTCATACATTTGCAAAAACACTTTTTATCCAAGCGGCGCTTCATAAAGTGATTTGTCTTTTCTGAAGTTCATTTGTTTTCAGTTTAGCCAACTGGTCACCAAAGCTGGGCGAGGACGCAGTTGTTAGGAACATTCAGAAGGCTCTTGACATCTGGGGTGATTATGGAAGACTTTTCTTCCGGCGAGTTTATAGCCCAGATGCTGACATCATAGTAGCTTTTGGAAGCGGTTATCATGGAGATATGTGAGTTTCCCATATTATATCACGGTTCAAAATAGAATCACTTCAACTTTTAGTAAGATTCAGAGCTGGCATATAATTGCGTGTCGTCGGCAAGGTGATGAAAATTTCAGTGACTAATTCTTTCATACATAAAGTAGAGAGAGGCGGCCCATAAATGGATCCTTGAGAAACTCCATACTAGGTAATGTCCTTGAGGTTTCTCCGTCGAGAGTTATAGCCAGTGTCTGGAACTACAGAAAGCTCTAAATGGGGGCTGTTGCACCTGGATGAAATCCTTGATAGAATAATCCAAATTCCAATTTTGAAAACACTAAAGTTGTTGTCAATCAAAATCATCTTTTCGAACGCACCTTTGAAGAGATGATTAGGATCGTGAAATATGATTCTGTCAATTATAGGAGTGATGCTGAAAATATAAACAATGCCTATCGAAATTTAATCTACCGTGCAAAAGAAATGAAATGTACTGTTTGGGGGTATTATATTCATAAAATAAAACACCCGTCCCATGTTCAGCTCAGCTGTCATCAGTAGTGCAACTATGAAAGTTTACGGTCAGAAGTACAAAAAATCGTCACTAGATGGCGATAGTGGCGCGGCGGCGTTACAACTTGCATTTGAGAGCATATATCTATTGACTAAGTGAGAGAAGTCAGTGAGTGGGAAAGAGACATGTGTGACGTAATCAGATGCGTTTGACGTTTGAAGATATATGCACAGTGTCGGTGCGTAAATAGGAGGAAGTTTTGATGGAAATTACCAGTGTCATGATTGAAAAATTAAAAGTGTTTTTTATAATGATCATTTAAAAAAAACATTTTACAAAGGGAAAATACACGGAAATCAACGTAAAGTACTTATATGAAGATAAATATTGAATATTCTCAACGTAGTACACTCATATTGTGAATGGATTCACGTGTTTGAGACATGACGAATTTTTTATTTTATTTTTTCAATTTTGAAGTGGATATAACATTTTTGATTATTTTATGTAGCAAATTGACACTTTTTTGTCATATGGTTTTAGACATGCATTTTTTCAAATATTTAGGCGAAGCTAGTTATCACCGAGATGGATCTGTAGTTGATCACATCTTTGTGATCTCCGTTTTTATATATTGGAAATACAATGCTTTGTTTACATTTTTCTGGAAATATTCTCGCAGTGATACTATCATTGATGATGAAAACTAGTACTTCTGATATTGATTCAGTGAATTGTTTCAATGTTTCGGATTTGATCGCGTCCACGCCGGGTGTCTTATTATTTTTAAAAGATATCATAACTCGTGTTATTTCTGAAGTATATGAGGCCCTAATGAAAATAGAAGTATTGTTACCATATTCCTGACTACATACGTTTACACGTTGTTTTCTATTGGAAAATTTTGTATTCACCTATAATATATAATTGTCCATGATTTTATATTTTAGAGCCCTGATGATGACGACATATACTGCCGAAATATCAGCCTTTTGAAAAATATGGGGTTTTTCTTTCAGAATCGTCATTATTTTCATTATTTTTTCAGTTTTCCCTTCGATGGGCCCGGAAACATCCTTGCCCACGCCTTCTTTCCCAGTTCTCACGACAATTTGGGCGGAGACATCCACTTCGACGACGACGAAGTTTGGGTCGATGGAATCTCCAAGAAAGAGGGAACGGACTTCTTCACGGTCGCCCTCCACGAACTCGGCCATTCTCTGGGTCTGGCCCACTCTCCCGTGGAGTCGTCGGTGATGTTTCCCTACTATAAGCTCTCAGAGTCCGGGGGAGAGGCCCAATTGGGGTACGACGACATTTTGGGGATGTACGACTTGTACAGTGAGTATGACATCCAAGCGATACGGCACTATAAACAGTTATAAATTTATTGATATTAATAATAATAATGAAAATAACCTCAACTATATGCCTCGGTAGAAAGGGATCTACATCAGTCCTCATGGGTGGTGGAAGAGTACACGCATACTATCGGAATAAAATTCGAAAATATTGTCTATTGCATATTGCATTCTGGTTCAGGTTGGTTTATGCTGTCTATAATAAGGAAATATCAAAAATAAAATAGTAAATATATGTACAACCAGAAATAAAGTTATAATATTATAAATGGTCGAATCATATTTATTCAAAAAAATATTTTTTCAAGTTATACTTGACTTTCAAAGAACGTTTAATATTCTTTAATGTGCTTGGTAGTTCATTATAAATTAGTGTACCATCATACATTATACCTCTTCTTCTAATTTCAGTCCTGATTGTATCAGTCTGCAATTCATGAATACTATTATTATGAATTGGAATGTTGTCTCGGTATATTTCTTTTCAATTCTGCTAAGATGAATAAATGAACATACTCCCAATTAAAATGAAATTAAATAATTTTCGATTTGTGTAATTGATGACTTGTTTATTTTGTGGAAATTCAGTATTTATAAATAATTTTTGTATATATATATATATATATATATATATATATATATATATATAACATATAATATATATTATGTATATAATATATATATATATATATTATCTTTTCAGTAGATTCTGAATGATGTAATTTATATATACATATGATTGATTTGTACTGAAGTTTTTTATTTGGATTTAATACAAAAGCTTTGGCAGATCCCCATATGGAAAGTAAATATGAATGAATATTTAGAATGAATAGAATGAATATGTATGAATATTTAGAAAAATTCAATGTTGATTTATGACGTTGTAACCATGAGAGAATCCTGGAAATATCGTACTTTCAATGAATATCAGATCGGGTCCAGATTAAAAAATGATTATTGTATTATCTGCAAATAATTTGAGAGCCCCTTTTTTCAAAAAATAAATAGAATTGACATAAATCAGGAAAAGCACAGGTCCTAACACAGATCCCTGTAGTAACCTTGTAACCAAAAGAATATTCCGTTTTATGGATCCCTGTAGTAACCTTGTAACCAAAAGAATATTCCGTTTTATGATAAATAAAAAATAAGAAATCACGAAATTTTCCAGTCAAAAGGATTCTAGAAGAAGATAAGCATTCACCTACATCTACTAGAAGCCATACTGACAGAACTACATCACATCAATCAACAACAACAACTGAAAAATCGGCTACCAGAAGAGTTTCCAAGACAACTGAACGTAGCAGGTTAGTTCCTACTAATTTGGAAAAATTTCAGAAGTATACTGCTCAACAATGGGAGAGTTACTAAGTTAACAGCACAGATTTTTCACGAAAAACCTCTGCTGAAATGCTGAAATGCTGAAAAGTAATGATCCACATTACTTAAATTTACAAGGTCTAATTGGTCGTCAGATGGTGTAGACCTAGTAATTAAAGATATTTATTACGGGAAAGTATTTAGGTAAGGTTAGTAATTAGTATACCAAAATTGCTTGTTGAAGCTACGGTGTATTGAAACATTTCGCGAATATAATAAATTCCATGGAAAATCGTGTTTTAACTTATTGTTATATACAATGGATTTCCATCAAGTATGAAGACCGATTCAGTCCAAAATGAGTGTCTAAGGCCTATTTTGCCTAAAATCCTCACAGCATAGTTCTGCAAAATGAAAACTCTGCTTGCAGAGGAATAATTACCCCAATTCAGTACACCATATTTCAAGTCTAGGGTCAGCAGCACCTTTTCACTACTATGATTCGTCATAAACCTTATGATTACCATTTCTAGACCCACAAGAGCGTCTACCACGCATCCAACAACACCCAGTACATCCCAAAAATCTATTTACGACAAGGAATGGAATCATCCCACTTCAAGGAGTGCTTCCAGTACTATTACTTACGAAGGCGACTACGAATTTGTGGAGCAGCACAAAAATCACGATGGAAGGCATAATAGCACTAATGACGTTTTTCCGGATATTTGCGATGGCCATGTTGATGCTATAGCAACCCTACGAGATGAGCTGTTTGTATTCAGAGGGCAAGTGAGTAATTATACAGAAACAATACTTTCGTTGTGATTCCGAAAAAAAAAATAATAATAAAAGTAAAAAGTTAATTGAAAATGTGGTCTATATTAGACAAACTTCTGTGTGTCCTTTTTTTCATATTGAAGCTACGATCCGAGTTGTTTGGATATGAATATTCCAAAAATCCTGGTGACTGCGAGGAAAGGTAATTACAGTGGATAGCGAAATGTGTCCCTTTTTTCATTTTTCGCTTATATCTCGATAATTTTTGGTCCTAGCGAAAAGCCTTCATTAACAAAATTGAAGCTGACAAAATTTGGCATGAGAAAGTTCATAACTATTTTCTTCCCATTTTCAAAATTTTTCTAGTTCTAAGCTGTTAAAGAAGTCATTTTTACGCCATGTTTTTGTACCTCCCTCCAGCTGCAGCTTTCTCCCAATTCATGAATAACTCTTATTTACATTAACACTATATGTTATATAGAGAAAACTGAAGTCGTTTTTCGACTCTGCTCGTCAAGATCCTTCCATGTGTATATTTTGCGGCGATTTAATATTTCATTATCAGACAGAAAATTTCCAAATGGGTTAAACCTTCATTCTTGGAAGAATCAAAAAATAAAATTCTTCCTAGAGCAGGAAAATTCGGTTTGGATTATGAAAATACACATTTTGTCAAAAGAATTTGGATAACTGGTAACTTTCACTAATGATAACTTTCAGGTTCATCATCTAACGCTATAAATTGGTCACGTCAATTTTCACTTTCAGTTTATTTGGCGTTACAAAGAAAAAGGAAGATTGGAAAAGGGCTATCCAGTCAAACTACAAGAAATGTTTCCCAAATTACCGAAGTCCATTGAAAAAATTGATGCTGCCTACCAGAGGCCTGATGGAATGATCGTTTTATTCACAGGTAGTTTTTCATTCCTCACCCACCCTGATGCATATCAATAATATTTTTTTTGCAAAGTTACCAATAATCAACAATAATAGTCATGAGATTGTACACTGGCAATATTGCTATATTAATTGATTCCAACTGTTTTTAATTTGATTTTGTGACAAAAATATTTGATCTAATAAGTACTTATATGCTTCTTTTTTCATTCAGGTAAAATATTTTGGTTGTATGACGGGAGTGATTTCTTGAAGAGTAGTCCACAACCTTTGACATATTATGGTCTTCCAGATTATGTGACAAACATAGATGCTGTCCAAAACTGGAAGAAAAACAGTAAGTTACTTCCATTATATCCCTGTTTGAATTGAAATATATTTATAGTACTTTCAACTCTATAAGCTGAGCGAAAATTAACAATAAATAGACCATTCTAACTTCCATTTTTTTTTCGTTTACTAAGCAAGTACAAATTGATCGACAATAACACTAGTTATTTGCAAAGAACTTTGATTCAATCACTCTGAGAATGAGCTATTCATATTTATTTCAGAGAAGACGTATTTTTTCAAAAATGACAGATTTTGGCGATATAACGAATCCTCTAATACAATGGATCCAGGTTACCCTATGTCCATGTCACGTTGGAGAGGAGTGCCAGAAAATCTAGATGCTGCAATTACTTGGAAAGATGGTACGTTATATAGCTAAGAGCAAGGTATTGCAATTCCAATTCACTTACTGACATACTCACTCTTTTACCTATTAACTCTTTTATTCGCTGTCTTAATTACATACATTCATTCATTATTCATTGTGATGTTAAAAAGTGAGTAAGTAAGTGAGTAAGTAAGAAAGTAAGTGACTGAGTGAGTAAGTGAGAAAGTAAGTGAGTAAGTAAGTGGGTAAGTGAGTGAGTGAGTAAGTCAGTTAGTAAGTAAGTAGGTGTGTGTGTGAGTAAGTTAGTAAATAGGTAATTATGTCAGTAAATGAGGAATTAAGTAAGTAAAAATATTCTGCAATAAGTAATAAGTAATATCTGTTAATAGTTTTAGTGAGATTCTCACGATTCATTTCGTTTTCAGGAGTGACTTATTTCTTCAGAGGTGGCCTCTATTGGAAATTTGACAACAACTGGGTCATGGCAACAGAGGAGTCACCCCTTCCCGCACCTCAAATATGGTTTGGCTGTGCAGAAAATTCGAATAAAATAATTCAGTTGTTATCCGCAAGAGAGTCTTGAAATTTTGTTGTCTTCAAATTCGTTGGGAATCAAATGAAAAGAGCGCATCGTTGCAAGTTGAACGTGTTGTTGGAGATTTGAACAACGTTCGGTTGAATATGAGGAACTAAATAGTGTTTTTGTTATTGTTCTGTTGCGTGTTAGGTATTTCGCTTAATCAAAGAATTATATTGGAATGTGGAATAAAATGGAAAAATATTTTTTTCACATTTTTGTGAACGCTGAGGATCTGAAAAATAAAATAGAACATGACAATTACCTATTTTTTTAAAGTTCCTTCAAGAGAAAGTAATATTTAATAATTGCAGTACTCTATATTTTACACAGGGATTCAAAAGGGGAAAATGACACGGTTATATACTTAGAAATATGTACTTCACAAAATTCAAAGCTGAATTTAAAAAAATTCTCATTTCTACTGAAGATGATTGAGTAGCATACTGTCTTCGACCAATATCATCTGCTCAATATTAATTTAACTACTATATTTATATTTAATTAATATACTTATCAACCATATCTAATATTGTTATTTTTTTTCACATGTATATTTATATATTGGTTGTCCCAATATAAACATTTTTAGTTTTTTGGGAATGAATTGAAAAATAAATAAAACGTACGTGAAACGAGGTCAAGATAGAGAGTCATGCCGAAAAAAACACGATTTTCAAAAATCAGAGTTTTTTCGGCATTACTCTGGATTTTGACCTCGTACGCGGGTCAAACTTGACAGAAGGAATGTTCAACACAATATAGAATAGAATAGAAATTTATTTATACTGAGCAACAAACAGAATGATTTCCACTTACACAGTTGTTAAGAGTTTCTTAATACATAAAATTCATTGAATACAATGGTACATTTAAAAAATACAATTATAAAGGAAAAGATACAATAAAAATACTAAATACAATACTACAGATAGAGATGAGATAAAATAGTTAATAATACCATAAATCAGTTGAGAACAATAAAATTAAATGTGCCAGAGAAGATTCAGGTACATTCGAAGGAGTTATCCCTCTGTAATATTGAATATATCCAGATCACAGTCTTTCACCATTTCGTTAACGGTCTCAAGATATTGTTGAAGAGAAGACAAACTGTTCGAGACACGAAATAGAGTGTCTCTTCTTCTAAGTCTTATGTCCGGTATGATGAAATCAATGGTTTGGAGAATTTCAGGTGCTTTCATGTTCTAAGAACGCTTAGGGGTATTTGGCCGATCTAAGCGGCCAAAATTATTTCTATTCCTTTATTTATTCTAAACGATTTTTCTCAGCAATTTAGGTATTGTGTTTGATGATAAATGAAAAAACAAATAATTTCGACACACTTTTAATAAAAAACAACTGAATTTAATCATGACGGCGACGAGAACCATGATTCGTCATCTGAGGAGTCGTCTAACCCTTCTTCAATGGTCTCTTCTGAGTCAGAGTCATTCTTGCTTGGGTTTGCCTCAGCTGGAAGTAACAATTCCTGTGTCTCTCTTGAAAAGGGTTTTGACAGTTTCTTGGGTTTTGGCCGCATACTAGTTATAAGGAGATCCGAGCTCAAAACAACTTTGGAAAATGTTGGAGTCATCAGTAGCATTATTTAACAATTTTTGTTTGAATTGGGCTTGCTGTGACCCATCACAACCCCACTTACATATTATCGTCAATGTTT
The DNA here is from genome assembly GCA_944452925.2 of Chrysolina oricalcia. NCBI lineage: Eukaryota > Metazoa > Arthropoda > Insecta > Coleoptera > Chrysomelidae > Chrysolina > Chrysolina oricalcia. The sequence continues at coordinate 71,355,863 of OX101813.2, forward strand.
GTCGCTCTTCTTGACTTAAGTAACCGTCTAATGGTATGATCGAGCAAATCTTGTAAGTTAATTTCAGCGCAGGTTTCACTCACGTGAATACTTTTTGTTCGTACTTTTAACTATCTCGTATTGTCGCCTAGAGAGATCGGCTTCCACAAACATTGAGAGGGCGAGCATCGGTGTCAGTTGTGTTTCATTTCTCTGTAGAGCGGTAGAGTATGCCTTCTTGTATTTCCTAGCTCTTTTAGGAGATTTGGTTATTTCTTTTAGTAAGTCTGAAGCATCCCTCTTTCCAGAAGTTCTCAATCTTATCTGAGCAGCATTCACCAACATGTCTTCATCTGCAGCACTCCGTAGTTCTTCTGTTTTTCTTCTCTTGCTTCTGTCACTCGATATACTAAATGTTTTCGGTGGTCGACCCGAACGTTGCTGCAAAACTTTTGGAATCTGGAATGTTCCTTGTAACCATTCTTCATTTTTTTAAGGAATATGTCTTCCTTTTTATGTGCTGTTATCCATCTTCATTTGGATTGAGACTTTACATATGAAAATTTATGCTTGACAGCCTTAATTTGGTCTTCGGTGCTCTTTTCTAGTGATAAAATATAATTCTCTAGGAATTCTAGTTTTGCGTCAAAACTAGGTAAGTTTTGCTGTTTGATTTTATCGTACATTGATTTTCGAGTTATCACTCTAAGGCCGGAGCCACCTTGTGAACCTGAAACAAAATGAAAAAAGTTTTACACTAAAATGAATTTGAAAATAAAAAATCATGAATTCACTATTATCTAACAAAATGACCCTAAATTATAAAAATTCACGGGTATCCGCGGCTTATTCATTTACAGTTCATTTGTATAAGTTCTCAACTTCATAAAAAAACGAAAGAATTCACGGGGACGCACCCTGAAGTACAAAAAGTAGCTTCATGATTTTCGAAAAGTGATTAAAAATTTACAAAAAAACACCATTTTATATTTTGCTGAAATATCATGAAACGTTGAGAACAATAAAACAAAAATCACTCAGAAACTGTGTGTTCTTACCTGTGTTATCAATATCCATCACTACTTTCTTCACAATAAATCCCGAAGTAAAAATACCAACTTACGAACTTGGCGTTTCACAAGTAATAGTGTAAAAAATTACGTCCACTTACACCGATCGTCAAGTTCCGACTAATCCCGAAGTCAGAAAATAACCGAGAACCGGGAGTTAAGATTCTTTTTTCTACTCCTATGTTAGTAAACATTGTTTTACAAACAGTTCACTCTATAAGTAAATCCATTCTTACGCACAACTGTGCGTAAAGAATAAAAACGCACAACTGTGCGTCATGATATGATGGCTAGTATAATAGGTAACAATCAAGTTGCCCCTTGAACCACTCAAATCGTGACATTTATCTGTCTTGCGTTTTAAATATTTGACAGTGACATTGTCACTTTTTGAGATTTGAAGTTCAAATCGATACTTCATAAATTATAATCCGATCTTTAATTTTATATCTACAAATATGAGCAACTCCGATAATGAAATGAGCGCAACGCCACCGGAAATTGTTCTTCAGGCTGCTTCTGCTATGGAGAATATTCTGCCGCAAAAATCAAAGGATAGATATGAAAAAGCCTATCAAAAATTTATGGAATGGAGTATGGATAACCACGTGAGTACGTACTCCGAAAATGTATTGCTCGCCTATTTTAATATATTGACCAAAACATTTAAACCCTCCTCGCTCTGTTCATCATTTCTATGCTATATAGTACAAAATTGTATTTTCTTAGATTTAATTTGTTGTTGTTGGAAATTAAACCATAAACTGCGTTAGTTACCTTCATTTTTTTATTACTTAAAGCTTAATCAAACGCACCATCCAGTATATAAGAGTCGTAGAAAAAGTATAGTACGTATTACGTGTTGTAAAGCAATTACGCACTCATGTAATTACCGCACTCACCGCTACGCGGCTCGTGCGCAATTTTTCCATTCGTGCGTAATATGCTTTTTACAACACTTGATACGTAATATACTATTATTGTTGCCCCCACTATTCAGGTTCATCATGCAGTGGTTATTTGCCACCTGGCATGAGTTCTCGGTAATCGACTTTTGACCGCCTAGATCGTTCAAATACCCCTATGTGGAACGTTAGAAACGAAAATTACTTCCGAGGACTCACGTCGATCTTTCAATGGTTGGAAATTAAATTCTAATCTCTGGAAGAAGTCCATTTCGGCTCAAAGTGGAGTGGTATAGATGAAGCGGGAAGAAATATCACAAAATCATCTCCACAACTTTAATTTTACAACATCAAACTAATGGGGGGGTACATGTTTCGGATTCAGCAAGAATACATCTTCAGCTTTATACAAGTTCTACAACAAATATGAAAGGGCTTGCTGAATCCGAAACATGTACCCCCCCCCCCATTAGTTTGATGTTGTCAAATTAAAGTTGTGGAGATGATTTTGTGATATTTCTTCCCGCTTCAATTAAATTCTAGTAGATGGCTAGAGTAAGATGTAAATAAGGGTGTTTCCTGAAGGAAAGAGTTCCCAGTAATCGTTTTTGGATTTTTTCTATCATATCAGAATATAAAAAAGTCTTTGGATTTCAAATGATACATCCATTTTCTAGTTTAGATCGAACAATGGAATTGAAAAGTATTGAACAAGTATCGTGACTGAATTCACGGCTAGATCGCAAAACAAAACTCAATTTCCTAGAACATTCAGACATTAAAGTATTCAATATGCCTAGAGAAATTGAACACACCAGAGAAAAAGATACCAAGATCTTTCATCTCATCGATTCTCTGCAGACTGGTGCCATTAATGTATTAGTCATCGACCTCTTTCGTGTGAAACTCATTATTTTGCATTTAGCTTCATTGAGAGATAAGTCAGATACTGAAAAGTAATTCGATAGATTTTCGAGGTCATCTAGAAGCTTAACAGAGTCTTTCTCGCTTTTGATCCTTCTGAACAGCTTGAGATCATCGGCATATAGGAGAAATTGAAAATTCTCAATATACTGGGAGAATACACGAAGAGAAGAGGCCCCAAAATCGATCCTTGAGGAACGCCTGAGGTAGCGGTGAATTCGAAAGAAGATACATTGTTGAACCGTACAAATTGTATTCTGTTTGACAGATAGCAGTGCAAGAAATCAAGAGTGTTGTTTGTGAAACCCATTAATTTCAAGATCAAAACCTTATGGTTAACTCTATCGAAGGCCTTGGCCAAGTCAGTGTATATTACGTCTACTTGGCTGCCAATTTTTATACCATTCGTCACAAAATTACCAAATACGCACAAATTGGTAGTGGTAGATCTATTACGAATAAAACCATGCTGTTGGTCGATTATAACTGAGTCCACATGATTGTATACACGGTTGTATATTACCCGTTCAAATATCTTCGACGGAGCTGACAAGACTGTTATGGGCCTGTAGTTTCTTACATTGTTCTTATTGCCGCTTTTGTATATGGGGGTGACTCTGCCAATTTTGAGGAGGCTTGGAAAACAATTTTCTCTTAGGGAAAGATTGAAGATCAAGGTCAACGGTTGCTTCAACAAGTCACAGTAGGCCTTAAAGAAGTAGGCTGGAATGCCATCAATTCCAATGGCCACTTTGGGTTTTAGTGTCTTGATAGCATTTTCAACCTCTGGTTCACTTATATCGCCAATTTCAAGGGTATCTAAGCCATATTCAGGAAAAGTTGTGGGATTTACCGGTGCATCGCTATTTGTGAAAGTTGATTTGAAAAAAAGTTCATAAGTGAATTTGTTAGCAACCGCACAGTTTTTTCGACGTTCTTTTATATAGGTATGTCCAGAAATTTTTGGGATCACTCTGTAAGTCACCCTCTATTTCTTTTATATAGGTTTCATAACACAGATTATGCAGACGTTTCACATCTATCCTAAGTTGCTCTTATATTTTTCTTTATAATAATTTGCTTTTTTTTGAAACCAGCAAACGGTCACAAACTGACTGGTTTTCAAACGACCCCCCCTCCTTGACATGGATTCCCTCATAGCTCATAGCTCAGTTTGAAATTATTGAAATCAAATGTATACTCACAGATTCGTTGGTGAGACTTTTCCTTGGCTTGTCCAATTTTTGTTTACTCGGTAAACTTGGTTGGGAAGGAAAGTTGGGATAAGGAAGTATGAGCAATTTCACAATTTCGTCAATAGAAAGGACCAGCTAGCCGAACCTAGCACCGTTACAGAGTTTTTAGAACAGCTCAAAAAAACCGCCGAAAACTGTACACACCGATGTGCACTGATAATTAGATGATACTAAAATTTTGGTTTCCTACTCTCTTTTTAGCAGAGAAATACAATGTTGCCGGACTGTGCCCTATATTTTTCCTTTACTTATCTAGAAATAAAAAGGGCGAGAACATGGATATTAACACAAATTTTATATGAAATAGAAGAAATCCAAACTTAGGTTTAGTTTAGGGCTATTTAATAGAAACAAAATGTTGATTGATCTTAATTATTGATGTTACACATGAAATTATTTTTTTCTGTAATTGTAACAGAATGCCTATTTGAATAAACATTATTATTATAACTATCAACCAAACGCATTGATAATCCTATGTGCCCGTAAAATGTTTCAACATTTGTATAGCCTCAGATCAATAAGGAGTTAGTTCTCGACCAACATTGAATCCACTCACTCTAGCAAATCGTTAAGTAATTCCAAAAAAACGACGCTAACCTTTTGAAAAACATTTCGGTGAAATAGTAATTTACGTAACAAGCCCGGAAAATACTGTTTTTTGGACGAGTAGACCAAAATCTAGGACGAGCGTCAGCGAGTCCTGGAAGTCTGAGAGTCCAAAAAAACTATTTTCGGACGTGCTGCGTACACTATTTTTTCGGCAACCATGTAGAATAACAAATCAATGAGACGCATTCAGTCTAAAAGGTACGGTTCCTTCCATGCGGCTGTCGTGCACGGCGGCCGCAGTGCGGCAGCCGCAACCTACTGCTGTACGTGTTTTTAAATGTACATGTTTCCTTCCAAGCGGCGGCCGCACACGTCAGCCGTGAACGACTGCGATCGTTGCGACGGTACTGCTCCAGAAGCAGTGCAGTCGCAGCCGTGAGAGAGTTTTCGTTTTCCTCTGTGGTTATCAGGCGTAGCCGGAAAAAGCGCAATTGAAAAACTCGCAAAGGAACGTAACGAAAAAAAAGCAATGTTATATAAGCCCACAAGAAATATTCACACGTGGAAAATTGTACTCATGGATTAAATCGCACAAGGCAAAAACCTCTCACCACCATGCACCCCCTAAGGTTGAGGCCCGGAAGGATGAACGCCCCAGCACTCGTACGTACTCGAAAGCTCACCCCCCCTATCCATCACCCCCGCTCGTTAAAGCGGTTCCTCATCCTGATGATTGGCGATCAGCAGAATAAAATCTGATCGTTTGATATGGAGTGCTCGGCCAATTCTCGGCCTGAAACTCTCTTATATCTGACATGAGTTTAATTTGATTTTACAATGACTTTACTTAATGTGCATGGTGCCCCCCTGAAACTGGCTGAAGGCCTGAAAAACACTTGGCTGAGGGCCAAGTGTTGTGTATTGAATTTACTGAGTTTACCACTTGGTCGGTTCTTCTTGGAATCTGAAACATAAAAGCATGATTATCGAAATTTTAAGCCTGTTGAAGTAGACGTTGGCGTCGCCGAAGGTTTCGCTTCCGTCTTACTTCTTCAGGGGTGTCGTTGTCTCCCTGGTTCACTGGTCGTCTGTATTTATCTCTGTCTCTATCGTCTTGCTCATGTCTGTTCTCGAGGAGCTCCGTGAGCAACGGGTTCGTGTGGGTCTCTACTCTGTCTAGAGTAGTCCCCACGTGATTCCTGATCAGTCTGTCAATGTAGTCCGGATGGATGTCTAAGTCTCGATATATAAACCTGTTTGGCATATATCGTGGTGCGTCTGTTGCCATTCTCAGGCAGACATTGAAGAAGGCCTGCATCCTCTGCCTGTAACTGTTCGCGCATTGCCCTCAAGCAGTAGACGCGTACATCATGATTGGCAGAAGGATTGTCCTGATGAGGCGTAGTTTCAACTCGAGTGCCATGTTGCTCCTACGCCCGATGAGTGGATACAGCTTATGTCTCGCGGCTTTCGCTATAGCCAATCTGTGGGAGACGTGCTTCTGAAACGTGAGTTTCTTGTCCAGGGTTACTCCTAGGTATACGGCTTCGTCTACCCATGGAATCGTTCATAGTAACATGTCCCTCGGGTGTCCTACGTCGCCTCGTTAACAGTATGGCCTTGCTTTTGTCTGCATTGATTCCGATCTTCCAACGATTGAACCACGGTTCCAGCTTGTTTATCTGATGTTGCAGCTTCGATGTTACTCCTCTCTCATGGGATGACTCAGCAAAGATTGCCGTGTCATCTGCATAGAGAGCAAGTTTGGTCATGGGGTTGTCCGACATAGGCATGTCTGCAGTGTAGATCGAAAACAGGTGTGGCGACAGTACTGCTCCCTGTGGTACTCCTGCTTCTAGCCTCCTTCGTGAAGAGAGAGCATTTCCGACTTTGCATCGGTAATGTCGACCTCTTAGGAAGGAGTTTATCACAAAAACCTCTCATGTATAATTGCGCAAATAGAAAAAAATGCAAACTCATTTTCAAATAATAAGAAGGGAAGAACTGTAACGATTACACAGAAATATGAACTACTGTAGAATAGCTTTTGTTCTTAAATAAGACAACTCGTTCGTTTCATAATCCTTTTCTACTTTTACAATCGCGTAAAGTTTTCTATATTTTCTCTCATGGATTGCGCATGTGCCGATGGAGGTGTCAGCAGTAAAGGAAAAGACGCATTTTCAACTTGCAAGTAAGAGCTTGCTAAGGTTAGGTTTGTGTTTCAAGTGCGAGCGAAAAACTAATTCACGCATTTTCGACTCGCAAGCTAAGTAGCTTGCTCAGGTTAGGTTTGAGTGTCGAGTGCGAGCAAAAAGTAATTCATTCATTTTCAACTTGCAAGCTAGGTTAGTTTGCTCAGATTAGGTTTCCATCGGCACATGCGCAATCGAGGAGCCCTCTCAGGGATTTAACGTATCGTCTGCATTTGGCCTAACAATCACATAATTTTATTATCGGAATAAAGCGCACATCATTGTGTTTTTTTCTATGTGCGCATTACATGAAAGGTTTTTGGCTTGTGCAATTTAATCCATGTGTGCAATATACCACATGTGGATATTTCTTGTGAGTTTATTTCTTTTGCATTTTTTTCAATTGCGCTTTTTTCCTAGATTCGTTATTAGGTACCAAATTTGGTTGTGTGACTCAGATTTTAGATCATCTTTTATCAAGTTGAAAATGTACCTACTCAAACTGCGACTTGTTCAATTTGAAATATTCCCTATATTTGACTCCATCCTCAAGCAGATGTCGATTAATTATTAATGTAACGAAAATACCCCTCTCTTCCTCTTTTTCAATATTGAATTGCTCTTTTCCAAGTCGATTAACTGCAGGAAGCCGGAGAGATCATCCGTCTTCACTTCTATTCTACTACTGGGAATTAGCACTAGCGGCGGACAACCGGCTCCGTCCGCCGTACGCGACATCCGCATGGAAGAAACCATGAGTTCGACCGGCTGACGCATCCGGTCGACGCACTGCGGCCGCCGTGCACGACGGCCGCCGTGCACGACGGCCGCATGGAAGGAACCGTACCTTTAGGATGCAAGCTCCTATTGAGATGCATCATTTTGCGAGTTTTAACGTCGAGTTGTCGCAGCTCTTCCTTAGTCCACTTCATTACTCCGAAAGAGTAGAGAAGGATCGGAACGGCAAGCATATTGGTTGCAGCAACTTTGTTCTTCCCCGACAGTTCTGATGACCAGATCTGTCGGAGTTTATGCTGATACTTGCCGCGGAGAGAGTTCTTAACTGTGAATACCTCTTGGGAGTGGTTATTATTTTTTTTTTTTCCTTTTAGGAGTGTACTAGTCAGGCCCTGTCTCCGGTGCTCCGACCCATTTGGAGGACGCGCTGGTGTCGTTAACCCCAATAACCACTCCCTACGTCCTTAAGGTACGGTTCCTTCCATGCGGCTGCCGTGCACGGCGGCCGCAGTGCGGCGGCCGCAACCTACTGCTACACGTGTTTTTGAATGTACATGTTTCCTTCCAAGCGGCGGCCGCACACGTCAGCCGTGAACGACTGCGATCGTTGCGACGGTACTGCTCCAAAAGCAGTGTAGTCGCAGCTGCAAGAGAGTTTTCGTATTCCTCTGGGGTTATTACGTACCAAACTCGGTTGTATGACTCTGATTTTTCATAATCTTTCATCAAGTTGAAGATGTACTCAAACTGCACCTTGTTCAATCTGAAATATTCCCTAAATCAAGCAGATGTCGATTAATTAATGTGTTTTGTTACCCCTCTTCATGCCTTTTTTGAATATTGGATTTATATTCGCCTTGCTCTTTTCCAAGTCGATTAACTGCAGGATTACCTCATCGTCATTTTCTTCTAATAACAAATAAAGTCGGAGAGATCATCGATCTTCACTTCAACTACTGGGAAGTAGCACTAGCGGCGGACAACCGGCTCCGTCCGCCGTACGCGACATCCGCATGGAAGAAACCATGAGTTCGACCGGCTGACGCATCCGGTCGACGCACTGCGGCCGCCGTGCACGACGGCCGCATGGAAGGAACCGTACCTAAGAGACGAAGAGAGGTCGACTTTCACCCATCTGTTCACCGGATGAAACTCTCCAAATTTGAATATTTCGAACATTTCAGTTCTTATTTGTATTATATATTGAAATTCGAACAGAAGATATAGGTACCAACAGAAACTTTCTAAGTACGTACTTCCCGGACTAGGCCGGGAAGTGCTACTTTCCCAAAGAAAAAGTGTCCGGGAAGTAAACACTTCCCGGATGGTTGCCGAAAAAAGTTATTTCAATGTCCCAAAATGATTGAATGATGAAACAAATTTAATTTTTCTCACTCTATTAAACTAATTTATTGGAAAACTACAAGTAACAATCACATGGTCAAATAGTTTGATTAAACTGCCTTGAAGCGACTTCTTTTGTAATGGTTTATTTTACAAATATTGAAAAATTCCTATAGAAATGACGTCACTCCGAGACAGTCTGATCAAACGATTTGACAGTGAGCTGCGGGTTTTAGACACCCTTCAGAACTTTATACACGTGGGAGCTTGTGCATGCTTTTGTCGGAGTGGATTCTGAACCACTCTCAGCTCGGTGGCAGACGCAACGGGAGTCCAACGAAATTACCAAATTATATCCACTGATCCTCAACTCACAACTCTACGAGATTCAGATTGTCATGACCCCACTTCCAGTAAAATCAAATAAGACATCTCATTTACAGAAATAAAACTTTATTATGGAAAAAGTGGTAAAACAGTGATGGCCTAAAAAGTTACAACATTCAGCCACTAAAGCTCAGTCTACAATACAAACAAAAATACTACCGACCAAGAAATCATGAACGAATCAGCAGTATTTCAGAAAGTCTCCCTCCAAAAAAACTGCGAAGTTCAATTCAACAAATGGCCACAATGCCACAAATTACAGGAAAGTTAAGTATCATAAAAAGATTAAAACAGAATAAAATGAATATTTAAGTGGGAAAGTCGTTCTTGCTGAGTATTAATACAAATAAAACGAAAAATCAACCATGAACAATAATTTATATTATTTTTAAATTACACTATTCCCCTTCTTCCCACCCTCTTAAAAAAATCCCACACCTGACACCATCAGGTACAAAAATCCCACACCTGACACCATCAGGTGCAAAACTTGAACAAAACTACGAAAGCGTTCTTCGGGTGTATTTTTAAAGGTGTAAGAAAAACGAAAACAGCAAGCCTTGCAAGGCTGACACGATGGAAATGGGTGCTAGGTGATTTATGCGTTGCACTGGTCCACCCTAACTGCAGCAAGAGGCTGGGTTGGGGTCCTTTCCAGATCGTTTCGTCACGTTGATTCTGGTGAATTCTTCAGCGATGGTAGGGTGGATACCCACAGTGTTCATCAGCACTTGTACTGTCAAGTTCATTCTGCAAGCAAGACAATAACATCTTAGCAATCGACATATAATGATAAGAATAATGAAGCACACAGAATTGTTTCAATTCTCATTTAAATAAACGCAATAAGGTCGTAAGAAATTCTTCATATTCGAAATTGAAGAGTGCTAATTGTGGAGTTCCTCAGGGTTCCATACTTGGACCTATTTTATTTTTATTATATGATCTATTTATGGTATTTTGGCACCTCAAGAACAAAAAAGATCTTGTTGAAATTATGAGATTTGATCTGAAAGCAGTACAAGATTGGTGTGATTCAAATTTACTGTCTGTGATGCAGTCGCGGGTAGAGCACAGCAACGAAATAGTATTGTCGGACAAAACTACTGTAGTCTATACAAGAGAAACTAAAAAGCTCGGTTTAAAGATAGATTATCACCTCAAATGGTCAGATCATATTCATGAGCTTCGTGTTAAATTGTCTAAAACTTGTTATGCCTTAGCAGTAACGTCTAAGCACTGCAGTCAGAATATAGTTAGACAACTTTACTTCGCCTGTTTTCACTCATGTATGAAATATGCTATAGTTCACTGGGGATATGCCTCAGATGCTGAGAGAGATTTTAAATTGCAAAAACGTGCGGTACGAATTTTAGGCAATCTTGGATTCTATGATGCATGCAGAAATATTTTTAAATCCTCTAAAATTTTAACTTTAGTATCTGTGTATATATATGAAGTTGTTTGTTATGTTTTCAAGAATAGGGATAGGTTCAACGAATTGTGAAAGGCTTTCGCGGCCATCGTTGAATGAATGATGGTTTTTCGGGTTTTTAGGCCGACGTTTATTTAGAGAAAAACTCGACGTTTCGCCAACACGAGTGGTTGGCATTTTCAAGAGAAATGTTTACAGTTTCGATCACTGAACACTACTTACTACAGTAGTGTTCAGTGATCGAAACTGTAAACATTTCTCTTGAAAATGCCAACCACTCGTGTTGGCGAAACGTCGAGTTTTTCTCTAAATAAACGTCGGCCTAAAAACCCGAAAAACCATCATTCAGGTTCAACGAAGTAAGAGCTCAGCACTCATATAATACAAGAAAAAAAGATCAGCTCTTACCTAACAAGCATGATACTACTCTGTACCAGAAAGGTTTATTTTACATGGGATGTATGTTTTACAATAAGATACCAGATAGTATTAAAAGTAGTAGAAATTTGAATAGTTTTTATAAAAAAGTGAAAGTATTTCTGTTAGAAACAAATTGTTACACAGTTAGGGAATTTTATGCATGTACTTAAATATCTGTTCATTTGTTAGTAGTCTGTTCTTATTTTTACATTTTACTTTTGATCTATTTACATTGACGACATTTCTTAACAGTATGTTAGCATCCTGTTTCTGAAAGTGAATAAATAAATAAATAAATAAATAAATAACATGAAGACAACTAACACGATTTCCTACAGATGTCATCCTAAGGAAATATCGTTGTGTTTGTTGCGATTATGGATATCAGAATGTTCTAATCTTGCAGAAGCGTGCTCTGCGATATTTATGCAAATCAAAGTATCGGGATCCATGACGACACCAATTTTTAAAACATTATTTATAGTTGAAAAGCTCTGTCGATAAGTTGAAAAACTTCTGACATCAAAGTATATTATGACTTACTTCATAGCAGCCGCAAATCCTTGAATGATTTCTCCAGCGTTTGGACCGGCGAAATGCATTCCCAAAACTTTCTGATCGCCCTCTCTGAGAGCCACCACTTTGAGGTAGCAATGCGAAATGTTCCTTTGAGGGATGAAGAACTCGGTCGGTTTGTAATAACCGTGGTAGATTTCAATGTTGTCAGCTCCAAATCTCTCCGTGGCCAACTCTTCGCTAATACCTGTAAAAAGTACCGTCAGATCTTCATTTAATTTTTTTTAGGATGTTATAGTTTCATTAGACACAGATTCACATTTTCATTTTCGACATATATCTAGTATCTTCCTTACCTACACAACCATATTCGAGAGGACTGAATATTGTTGTGGCAACGTTTTCGTAATCCATGTTTTCAGTTGAATTGCCAAACAACCTACGGGCCAACAAACGACCAGCGTGGATGGCAACGGGTGTAAGTTCTGGCTTTCTCTGAAACGGGGAAAAATTGGTACTAAAAACACAAAGTATTACAGATTTACAGTTGTTTTCATTTCTTCTATTTCAATGATGATATCCACTTAATCAGTTTCCAATTGACCCAAAAATCAGCTAAATCTGACTCACCAAGAAAGAGCTCTGATTCGCCAAGACCAGATAATCAGCTAAATCTGATTCACCAAGACAGATCTGAGTAACCAAGACAGAGATCTGTCTTACAAAGGCAGAGATCTGAATCGCCAAGGCAGAGATCTAATCCAACAAGTCAGATATCTGACTTACCAAGACAGAGCTCTGACTCGCCATGACAAAGATCTGACTCATCAAGAAAGAGTTCTAAATCACTAAGGCAGATATCTATTTCACCAAGACAAAAAATCTAGCCTACATTTAATTCTGATCCAACAAGGCAGAGATCTGACTCACCAAGGCAGAAATCTGACTCACCAAGGCAGAGATCTGACTCACCAAGGCAGAGATTTGACTTAGCAAGGCAGATATCTGATTCATCAAGACAAAAATCTAGCCTATATCTAATTCAGTTAATCCTGACTATCTATTTCGGAAATGAGATAGTTTTCACTCAAATATGAGATTTTCAACCCGGTTACAAGATATCCTCGATCATAATTCTAACTTGCAATAAGTATAAATAAATAGAAGAAATAAAGACAATCTTTATTTCTTCTATTTCCTTGATATCCACTCAATTAGTTTTCGATTGACCAGAGAATCAGCTAAATTCACCAAGACAGATCTGGGTCACCAAGACAGAAATCTGACTTAAAAAGGCAGAGGTCTGACTCACCAAGGCAGAGATCTAATCCAGCAAGACTCACCAAGACAGAGATCTGACCCAACAAGGCAGAGATCTGACCCAACAAGGCAGATATCTGAATCAACAAGGCAGATATCTGAATCACCAAGGCAGAGATCTGATTCCTCAAGACACAAGTCAATCCTATGTCCAATTCTGGCTCACCAAAGCAGAGATCTGACTCACCAAGGCAGAGATCTGATTCACCAAGACAAAAATCTAGTCTACATATTATTCTTTGCTGAATTACGTTACTACGCGAAACCCTATTTTCTCCAATTTATGTAGTAGTAATTCATGACAGACCGTGTCAAATGCTTTTGCAAGATCAAGAAATATTCAAATTGTTTGAGTTTTTTGTCTTGTAATCAATATAATTTATTTGTAAAGTAACAAATAGCATCTTGAGTTGATGCTTTTCTTTAAAAATCAAACTGTAAATTTGATATAATGTCATGTTTTTTCCAAATATAGTCTTCAATACGAAATTTTTAAAATTTTTAAAAATATTTTGGGTAAGCTGTATATTAATGAAATTGGTCTGTAATTTTTTACACAGGATTTATTGCTACTTTTATGAAGGTTTATTTTGAATATTTTGAAAGTTTTTGGATATACTTCTGTTGTGAAAATAAAATTAATAAGGTATGCCAAAAGTTCAGATATTAATTAAAAATATAAATTTCTCAGGATTGCAAGATGAACTGATTTTCTAAGTTGAAATAGTGGATAATTATGGGTGACCAACTTTTTCTTTATTGTATTTATCTGATCATTCCAGGACAAATAGTTTCTATATAAATCCCCAGAAATTTTTTTAAAAAGTAAGATCATCCATCTCGATTATTAGGTTAATATGGGGAATTTTCGAGGTAGAAAATACCGTGAATTGAGTTTTTAAAGAATTTGGAACACGACTGTTGTGGCTGGACCAAGTTGACAGACCATTTTTCCAAGCATTCATTCGTTCAGTCAAAATACTTCTGCTTTTGGAAGTTATCATAATCGGATAATCGTCAGCATAAAGAACTAATCGACTACAGTCTATGCTGTCTACAATATCATTAATAAAAATGATGAATAGATGTGGGCCAAGGATGCTTCCTTGTGGGACCCCAACTAGTGTTGATTATGTTATCAAAAATCGTGCGACTTACGTAAAGTACATCTCCTACGGCGTAAATGTGGGGTACGTTGGTCTGTTCGTTGTCGGCGTCGATTTTTTCTCCGTCTCCTGCCACTTTAACTCCGGCCTTGTCCAGATGGAGCTCGCGTGTCAGCGCCCGTCTTCCTACGGCGAAGAGAACGGTGTCGAAAATGCCGTCGAACTCTTCATTTTTGTCGTTCTTCCACGTGGCTTTCAGTTTTCCGTCGGCTAGCTTCTCGACAGATTTTGGAATGCATCTGCAAGAATGAGACAGTGTTGATGAGATTTTTTTGCAATTGTGTATCACATGAATTCCTATTGACAAAGCTCGAGAGATAGGTATACAATACACATGAATACTTATGAATAGGCTAAGAGATTTTTTTGTTTTGTATTGTAGACTTTTGTATTTTCATTATTTATTGAATAAAAAGCATATGTCAAAAAATTTAAACAAAAAGAATCATAAAAAATGTTCGTCAGGCGACAAACAACATAAATGTCCTAATAAAATGTAGAATACAACAAGTACAAATTAACACAGTTTTCAGTAACCAATTATTTTTGGTATGGGGTACCTCAAGGTAGTGTCTTAGGACCACTACTATTTAACATAGATATCAATGATTTATTCAATTTATTCCCAGGTAGCACATCATATCGGCTGAATCTTGGTTCCATATTGGGCCAATATAGATATATTGTAAATCAAAAATCAATATTGGTCCAATATGGGTGAATATTCGAAAAACAATATTATATTCATAATATTGGTGAAATATTGGTTGAACTAGTTTTGAATGTAGATTATCACACGAAATATTGGGTCAATATTGGTTGAATAATTTCTACCAATATCGATAATACGATATTGGTTATATATTGTTTTCCACATCTAGAATAAATATTGCGATCCAAATATTCCAGTCATATCGATTATAGGGGAAAAAACTATATTATATTTCCAAGATTGTTAGAATATTGGTTGAATATCATTTCCACTTTATTTGACAAATTGTAATAACTCATATTGAGTCAATATTGGTTAAACGATATTTACCAATATTGATAAAACAATATTGTCTTCATATCGTTTTTAACATCTAGAATAAATATCGCAATCCCAATATTCCCCTAATATCGATTCTAGGAATAAAAACTATATTGTATCTCCAAGTGTGATTACACATTGGTTGAATATCATTTCGCCAATATTCAACAAATCTTATTAATTAATATTGGGTCGATATTGGTTCAATAATATTTATCGATATCGTTAAAACAATATTGTCTTCATATTGTTACCCACATCAAGATTGAGATGAAATTTGAATATTGGCCGAATATTCAATGAAACATATTGCAATTATATCATGATCAAACCTGGATAAAAATCCGCTAGGTGGCTCTACATAAAGAACGTCTCCTAAAACCTACGAAAGTATATTAAATACTTCCCATAACTTGTTATTGTACCAATATCGCCGAATATTTTGAGGCCAATATTAGTTCAAGAATATTTCGACAATATTATTCAAGTAATATTGGACCAATATCGCCCGATGTTCACATTTTTTTTCTCGCCAATATTGCATTTCAAATATTTCGCCAATATGTTCACAATATTGCACCAATATTTTACCAATATAGGTGTGCTACTTGGGTTGTATTGGAAAAATTCAAGTTTTTGCTGATGTTACTGTGATTCTTCACAGTACTTCAACTTGGGATACACTGAAATAAATAATTAATGAAGGTTTGGGAAATATGAAAAATTGGTTTGATCAGAATTTATAATTTTTGATAAAACGAATTACCGTATGTTCACCTGTTATCAGGTCCACTCAAAATTGGTGGTAAGTTTAAAATTAATGAAACCAAATGTGTCAAATATTTAGGAACAACTGATAGCAGATAATCCAAATTAAAATTTCTAAAACAATTTTCATTGAATCACCTTGACATGCTGTACTTTTTCTTGGTACAATCTCAGTCGAATTATGGTATTCTGAGACGGGGATGTACTAAAAAAAAGTCTTGTTTATAAATTGGAAGTGATTCAAAAAATTAAAAAAAAAATATAAAAATATGTTATTTCCTTCTCATCTTCCATATGAAAAAATTAGAAAATTAAATATTTCACAATTGTTCATGTATACAATTAAAAATTGAGAAAGATTCAATTTTGGAGATCATCTTTATGAAACGAGGTAAAAAAGAACTGTCACAATAAAAACTAGATTCGATAAAAAGATAGGCACGAGAACTTTCATTCACAATATCCCAAAATTGTTTGACATACCTACTACCAGATATTATTAAAATGACTATTATACAGTGTGTCCCACTTTGAGCAGCCACACCCTCATATTTCGTTGAGCATGAAATAATTCGAAATTTTCTTTGACTTAAGTTGTAAGTACTCGGAAATACCTACCTTTATGTTTACGTAACCTTTGTATATCCATTTTCCACGGCTAACTACGACCAAATGAAAAGTGAAAAATTGGGAAAAACATACTAGGCATTTTTTTATCGCAAAAATAACACCAGATTCTGTTTCGGAACATCTTAAAACCCCCAAATCTCAATGCTTGAATCATTTGAATATACAGGGAATCATTCATTCTGATCAGAGTTAGTCTTGGAAAAGTGATATTTGGCTATTTTTCAAAGTATTAATTAAATATTTTTGGGAATTCTGTGACAAGAAAAGACATTTTTGAAATTTTCTGAGCATTATTTATGGATTAGAGTTGATAATGCTACCAGCTACAGATGATACCCTGTATATTCAAATGATTCAAGCATTGAGATTTGGGGGTTTTAAGGTGTTCTGAAACAGAATCTGGTGTTATTTTTGCGATAAAAAAATGCCTAGTATGTTTTTCCCAATTTTTCACTTTTCATTTGGTCGTAGTTAGCCGTGGAAAATGGATATACAAAGGTTACGTAAACATAAAGGTAGGTATTTCCGAGTACTACAACTTGAGTCAAAGAAAATTTCGAATTATTTCATGCTCAACGAAATATGAGGGTGTGGCTGCTCAAAGTGGGACACACTGTATAAAGATCTATACTATGAATAAATGATATTGCTGAATAAATTTGAATTGAACTGAATCGACTATTCCTACAAAAATAAAGTAAAATACAGAAAGACATATTTTTCATAATTTGATAAATATTAATGGTTAAATTCACTTCAATGCACAAAACTTTGAACAGATTGGGCCAAATTACATTCAATATATTCACAAATAACATTGAAAATGAAAAATTATTGTTAGTTTCAAAATAGTTTTTTAGTTAAAGTTTACCTTACAATAAGGTTAAGGTTTTTTTTTTCACTCTATACACTTCTAAAGTTATGTATGTATTTATTTCTGAATAAACTTTTATTATGTTATTGTCATACAATAATGCACTTTTTTCTACAAACGTCAAAAAATGACAAGGTTCGCGCATTGACAACAGTATGGGAAGTGGCACTTTTTTCATTTTCATTCGTTACCATGACACCGTGCGCGAAGTAATGTGCGAAATATATTTCGCACACTGCATGTAAACTATATGGGATTTTCATATTCTAACCTATATGGTCCTCAACTCCTCAATCAAGCAAAAAACAAGAAATCGTTTATTTATTAATGTAGAACAATAATTAAGGCTTTCAAATTGTGAGAGATATTTTTCTGGCTTTGTTTGCTTCACACCACTCTTCAAATTGCTGATATGCATTTTCATACTGCCGCCTCGATTTCTCCGGTAAAAGGTTGGAAATTACGGAATTGGCCGCATCTATCAAGTTAGGTGGGGTACTGCTTAGTTAATCGTCGCTCGAAATTTCCATTCTTTTACAATAATAAATATCATGCACGAAATTGACGCGAATAAAAAGTCGCTCCAAAATAATTATCAAGAACTGTCACTTTGAAATAATTGTCAACAAATGCCATTTTATTTCCATAGTTACAGTAATTACTTGATTTGAAAAAATTATTTAAGCCAGTTCAATACTATTTTTCATAGTTATTACTTATTTTAGAACAATATTTTTGACGTTTGTAGAAAAAATTTTGTTTGCATCTCATGCGCGAAATACTTTGGTAATCTCCACTATTTTTTTTTAACTCTGCTGCGCCTCGTTAAAAAAAATCAGTTCTCGATCACCAAAGTAGCATTTCGCGCACTAGATACAAAGATAACTAATATAGTAGTATAGGATTGTGCGGTAAAAAACATCACTACGACAAGTTGATTTTTAAGAAAATATGAACAGCATGTTCATAAAATCAGATATGGAATGTGGGAGGTATTCATGTTGAAAAGGGATACACTCTCAATTGAAAATTGAAAAAAATTACTATGTAATTACATGACTGGAAATTGAAAATACCTACGATAAAAATTAAGCTATTTTTTGTAATATCTAAGACTACATTTATCTTACAACTTTGGATCCGCTCAAAATGGGTTTGACTTGACTTGATCCGATACACCTAATCGATATATACAGTGTTCGGATTTGATTGAATCACTCAAGTCAATTCCATAAAATATAGGATTGGACCCAACCGATCGCCTTGAAGAGAAGTGAAATTACGAGATAACCGAGTTTGAAATTGACAAATGACAGATAAAAGTAGCCAAATTCGGATTAGTGTTTATATTGACAATTGTCTTTCTCAAAATGCAGAGCAAAATAATAATTAAGAAAAGAAACGTATGGTCCAAAGAAGAGAGCAGTTTTTTCATTCAGCTAATTAAGGAAAAACATATTATATTGTGATTTAATTCGCAGAACACAAGAAATTTAAGGTTACGAAATTCGACATTTTGCTGTGAAGTTAGCTTTTTTCAATCGGATTGAAGAATAGGATTCTTCGATCCACTTAAATATTGCGATATAAACTGAAGGGTGGTTTCACTCGACTCAATGCTATTGAATTTGAAGCGGATAGAGACGTCCAGATAAACGTAGTCTAAGAAAACATTTTCTGAATAGATGTATCCGATACTTGATGAAAATCCATGGATAAAACTTTAATGTTCATTTTCCCAAAATTTTGTGAAAATCAATATTAGAAATTTTTATCATAAACGTTACATAAAACAACTACTTTCCCGGCTAACGCCATGTTGGACATTGTACTACATCTGATGGACTCTATGAAAAGACCCAAACTTGAAAGAAAAAATCTGAAAGTGAAAATTTGCATTTTCATTCAGATAGTTGAAATGAAATGAAGCTATTTTTTTGTAATATCCACTTTTCAATTTCGAATTGAGAATGATTCCTTAATATCATTATGACATTGAAAAAGGTGTCAAAACATAGTAATTACTTGACAGTTGAAGATAAAATAATAGTTATTGTATCAGAGGCATGATTAACAAAGTTTAATCCTTGTACATCTCCTCTCCAATATTTTAACCTTGGTACGTCAGCGATCTGTGATTACATAATGTATATAAAAATATGACAAGATTTTCTATCAGAGCCTTATATGGGCATACAAGATCCATGGGATTTATAAATAATTAAAATCACGTTCAATCAATGATCATTTTATCTTGAGTTATTTCATCAAATCTCTCCAGAGTACAATGAACCACTGATTGATATCAATCCTTATCGCTGTTTGAAGTAATATTGAATGGTTATCGTTCCAGCCGATCAATTATATGATTAAATACTATTATTAAAATAGCTGAATCCCATTACAACATAGAGTGAAACTAGGAAAATATTATAACAATTTTATGACGATAACAAAATAATCTATTGTCATCATGTACACAAGGACTATCTGCAAGTCTAAGGGCCGGAATAATAATGTAAAATTAATCATATGATTCACCAAATATTGTCAAATATCAGATGTTTTGCATAAAGCATGCTCCAAGTATTTAACAGTCTCATTTACAAACGACGGAAAAGATGTGGTAACATCGTAATTTTTCTCGTTTCATGTCTTATTTATGATAATTTGCCGATTTATAGGTTAGGTTTGATTTGTTTTTCATTTGGAAGCTGCGTCATTTGTATTGGTTTTTACAATTATATTATTTGTCTGAGATAAATAAACGATGGTAAGACATGGAGACTTCTAGTTCTGTGAATGAAAAATCTAGTTCTAAAAATGAAATCAAGTATTGATAAAGAAACTGGGAAAAACACTTCATAAATTTAGATTGTTGAGGAACATTGTCAGTCGTAAATTAATTATAAGTTTTTATTAAAGTCTATTTCAGTCCATCTTGGCTTATGACATAATAAGTTGGGGAGGCATATATAAACAAGTTAAAGAACCACTAACTTCAATTCAAAAGTTTACCTTGAAACTTATTCCTTAAAAACCTTTTGATTATTCTTTTAAAATTCTCTTTGAACAATATAAACTTTTATCTGTCAAACAATTATTTGATGAAGCTTACATAAGAAACTATTTACAAACTGATAATCATATACAGGGTGTTTCTTAAGTACGTGTAGAAAAGTCAGGAGCATGTTGCTGACTTCAAAATAAGAAGAAAATTTCCTATAAACATATGTCCGCAAGTAATTCGTTTCTGAGATACAGAGTGTCAAAGTTGAATTCTTATTTTTGTTTTTTGTGAATAAATTTAAAAATAATTGTGATGTTCGAACTAAATTTGATATCTGGCAGTATTTTTCAATGACAATATCAAATTTGATATTGGTTTGTCTAATAGTTCGTGAATTCGTAAATTAAATGGATTGGTTGAGGCGCTAAATCAATTTTGGCTCCGCAGTCTCCGGATTTAAATTTAATCGATTTTTTTGTGGGTCACTTGTAGCCCCTTGTTTATACCGTATCATTATTAGTATTAAATTGTATTAATACCCGATTCTTATTTTGAAATGAAATTAAAGAAAAAATGATTTCCTTTACTAACTAATTAAATAAATTTTTAATTTAAACATCCTGTCATTCAAAATCACTCGATTATTTCAAATTCCAATAACTCGAAAACAGTTGCTCGCAGCCACCTCTACCAAAAATATCTTTTTTACACAAAAATGTTCGAAAAATAAAATGAAACGTGATACAGATACGTTTAAAAAAGTTTTGCCAGTTTCTTTTAAAAGAATAGTTTTTCGGGATTTAAAAATAAAATTAAAATCGGGTTGATTGAGAATTTTGAAAATTTGGAAAATTATTTGTATGTGAAATAATTTTGATGTTTTTTGTTATTGTTTTTATTTATACAAAATGTGACCAATGTTATTTAGGGCCGGTCTTTTCACCTCACAATAAAGTCTCTGATAACTATCTATCGGATAAACTTCACAGGTTTATATCCTTAGATTGAGTTATCTGGGACTTATCTATAGGTAAAAAGACCGGCCCTTAGGCATACATTTAAGTTCATTTTGCTATTTTTCTTTCTTTGAATGTATGTATCATGGATATTCATCATGAGTATTTTCATATTAGATCATTTCTTCATTAATTTCACATGATCATATGTTTTTACTAATTTGATCATGTTTTCATGAGAAATTTAGTTCTATTGGTTAGCAGTCACTGACTGAACTCCGCCTTGAATAAAGACACTTTATTATTATTATTATATATTGATATTGTATTATTAACAATAAATAAATGAATATAAAAGTGGTGATACAACATATGTTCTAGCGCACGCATGCGCATTGACGAAGCTCGCTGGGTTCACCGCGTGACGTTGGGTGTTGCCGGATTTAAAATTAAGGAGTAGAGTTACGGAGGGTGGGACGTTGCCGGTTTTTAAATTTAATTATGGAGAAAAAAGATATACACGGTGTAGCAACGTAACATGACAGAAAAAACAGTTTGTCAAAAATCGAATTATATACAGGGTGTCTCAAAATACATCCGAAAAATGAATCATCACATCATTGGAGCATCGCATCATTGGGGCATGCAGGGATTCAGAAGTTTTCGTTTTACGTATACAGGGTGTGTCAAAATACATCATTTAAGAAAAAAAAATAAATACGGGGTGTCTCATAAACGTGCATCGTGATGGGGTTTGACATTTAAGAAAAAAATATATACCAGGTGTACCACCGTGCCAGTTGAGGCAAAAAATATATACAGGGTGTCTCATAAACGAGCATCGTGACGGGGTCCGTCATTTTCAAAGTGTGATACCAATTCGTTTTCAAGGAATACATCAGAGCCATCTGTCGTTCAATATATACATTAATCATATTTTGGATCTGTACGAATCATCAAAAAATAAGCACTTCCGGTTTCAAAAAATTAAGATAGAAGAAAAGTAATAGTAAATTCGGATTACCCACATCGAGGAGAGTCAAAATCTGCAATAAAATGGCTACTTCCGGTCCAAACAGGAAATGTCACTTCCGGTCGCCCGATTTTGATGATTTTGGCATCAATAGATTCGTTTGGATGTCAAGAAAAATTTTTAAGCATTTTCCGAGGTCAAAAGGGCATAGGAGGCTATCTTCGTTATTAGTAAAGTTACAGAAACGTGCGGGTACTCTAAGAAGACAACTTTCATGGGAGATCAAGAAAATAATAGAATTTGCGTACGTCAACTGCCATAAGGGCCGTAAACCGCACATATAATGTATAATGTATAGCAGTTAAAAAGTAAGAACAATTTTCAGTAAAATTATTTCGATGCAAGTATGGGAAACTATCCTTTTTTTCACTTACTCATTTGACAACATTATGGAATGCAAAAAATCGGACAACATATGCATCAAGAAAAGAGAAATATGGAAAAGAATACTTTTCAATTCGAGAAAACTGCTTAGGTCCATGTAAAGACTGATCTGCAAAAAATTCATCTAAGAATAATTGTACTCACTTATGTAAAAACTTGACTCCTTTGTCTTGCATTTCCGCTGAGATAACTTCCGCCATTTGTCTGTCAAAACCCCTCAGCACAACGGATCTCACCATAACAGTAGCGTCGAAGCCCAAGCCGTTCAGGAAACCGGCGCATTCCAATCCAATATCTATATGTTTGTTAAGAAATATGTATGCAGAAATGAACAAATCGATCCGATGAATATTTTCTGTAACTAACAAATTAAAATTATATACAGGGCGACGCTAAATTATGGAACAAATTCATTATTTTTGAATATAAGGCGTGTTCCGTTTCATGCATTGAGGACATAATGCGCATATGACCGTTCCGTTTCCTACATTGGGAGCGCATTGACACGCCCACTTTTATATTCCCCTCTTTGGCCTTGAGACATCGAAAGTGCATGAGCTACTGCCCGTTCGTCTAGCAGCGATCAATGCGATCCAAATTAGATCTGTCAAACTCAAAAGTCACGTTCAAACAGAAACGTCAGAAACCGAATTAAAAGTTTTAATTTGATATTTGATGAAGTTTCGAGTATCGTGCATTATCACATTTACCTGATTTACCGTACAATGGAAGAAAAAATCGTCAATTCATTCAACATCATATCGTCGGTCTCATGCCAAAACCACGAATGTGCAATTTGTCATTTCGAATGAGGAGAGTTTCAAGAATATTCGTGCTTCTTGCTTTGAAAACCTAGGTAACTTTTCACATTGGCGAATTCACTCGCGTTCACAGTAGACAACCTGATAGCACTTTCGTGAGTTTGGCAATGAACATTTTGGTAGAAAATTAGTATTTTACATGTTGAAGTCAGAACCCTGGAATTAGCATATCGTGGTTTTGGCCTGGGACAGACGATATAATTCTCAACTATCATTTGTATCAGAATCTGAGCTACTCTCAGTTTCACAAAGCTCGCTTCCTACTCTTGCTATTAACACTTTCGTTCTACCCAAATTAATTTATTTACTAGATTAACAGATTTGTTTCCGTAACATAAGAATTTGGTTAACTGATAAAGTGATAAATGTCAAAATCTGCGGGAAACGGCATGCACCACGCAAGCAATCCGTTCCGATTCAACCCACCAACGTCAAAGTTAGTTGAAACGGAACGCTTGATTATGTCTGCAACAGTGATGCGATGAATGCATGAAACGGAACACGCTTATAAAGATATATCGGAAAAATCCTCGGACACGTCGATTTTCTTTTCCGATGGGCCAATTTTTGAACATCACCCAAAATATATAGGGTTATCCGCATTTGAGGAAAAGCGACTTTGGTGATATTTTTAAATGGAACACCCAGTATATTTGTCCATATTTGGTTAGGGATCGTCATTACGAATCCAGTGATACCAAGTTTGATGGGATTATGTCAAACGGCTGCGGAGATATGGCCAAAAAACTTCTCCACATACCCAATGACATAATGACATAATCCCATGAAATTTGGTATCACTGGATTCGTAATGACGATCCCTAACCAAATATGGAAAAATATACTGAGTGTCCCATTTAAAAATATCACCAAAGTAATTTTTACTCAATTGTGGATAACCCTATATATTTTGGGTGGGGTTCAAAAATTGGCCCATCGGAAAAGAAAATCGACCTGTCCGAGGATTTTTCCGAATTTAGCGTCGCACTGTATAACATGTGGATGTTCAGTTCTAGGAAACTGTGAGTCGATATGTTCTTTGAACCTATTTCCCATACCGTGTCGTGTTTGACCAAAGTGACAAACCTTTCCAAAACAAGCTAAAACATTCAATACATGATCAAAGCCATAGGGAGACTTGACTTGTCACTCACACTTATTGAATCTAGGTGAACGTATTTAAAAAAAAAACTAAAGTCGTTTAAGTATGTGACAAACTTAAACTGATTATCATCGACAAGTTATATAACAAGAATCAATTGACCTTAGCCAACAAATAAAATTGACTCTGCCTAGAAATGCCTCGAAAAGTATCAATGTAATCTCTGAAATTGAATAAGAGTCCTGGTATAGATGGTATAACGTCTGAAGTTCTTATAGTAATGAATGCTGTCATTGCTGAACCCTTAGCTTACTTGATTAATTCAATTTTTGATACAGGAAAATGCCCAAAAGCTTTCAAAATTGGTCTAATCAAACCATTTTATAAATCAGGACCAAAAAATCAAACACAAAATTATAGACCAATCACATTAATTTTAAGTTTAGCAAAAATATCCGAAAGAATATTGAAATATAGAATGGAAACTTTTTTAGAAAATTTAATATTTTATCAAACATACAATTTGGATTGAGGAAAAATAGATCAACACGAGATGTCATCTGTAATTTCACTCAAAAAATTTATGATTCACTGGATAAGAAGATACCAACTCTAACTATATTTTTTGACTTATCAAAGGCCTTTGATACAATTTCGCATTCAAATCTACTCAGAAAACTAGAAAATATAGGATTTCGTGGAAAAATTTTAGAATTATTAAAAAATTATCTTGACAATAGAATCCAACATGTTAAGAACCACAATTATATTAGCGATTCAAAAGTATTTGAATATGGAGTTCCCCAAGGAACAGTTTTAGGGCCACTTTTATTCAATGTATATATGAATGATCTTTTCGATTTGAAGATTATCGGAGATATTCAAAATTATGCAGAAAATTGGAAACTTCTCAAATTATCTGTTGACGAAGAATTTCAATCAATAAAAAAATGGTTTGATGCTAATTTATTAACGATAAATTTTGAAAAAACGAAATAAATCTCTTTTACTTCTCAAACATGTTCAAATTCGAATTTAAGACCAATCAAAATTGATAATTTGAACAAGATTCAACAAACAAACAATATCAAATATCTAGGTATAATAATTGACAGGAATAACAAATGGAATTTACAAATAAATTCCACAACGAGAAAATTGAGAAGTCTGTTAACAAAATTTGAGTTTCTTAAACAATTCCTAAACATTTCTCAATTGGAAATGCTTTATTATTCACTTATACAAATACAACTAGGCTATGGCATTCTTGGTTGAGGGGGTGTGAATGATAATAATTTAAAACCATCAGAAATTTTTCAGAAATGGTTTCTTAAAATTATTTATAAAAACGATATAAGATATTCATCGAACCTTTTCTTCAGAGAAAGCAAAAAAATGAACATTAGACAATTATACTGTCATTGATCTACCTTTTCAAAAATAAAAATAAAATAATTTACAAAAATCACATTCATAACACTAGATTTAAAAAACGAAATAACAACTAAAATCGGTTAGAGCGTCCGACTCTGAGTCGAAAGGTTCAGAGTTCGAATCCTGGTTGGGCTAGGATTTTTTAATTTAATTTAACCGATTAAATTATTAAAATCTCGTGGCTCGACTAGGGTGAGTCCTGCACGATTCACTGTTGCGTTCCAATTAACAGTGCTGCTCCTAAGGTGGCGTATGGAGTTAGTAACAAGGCCTACCTGAACACATGGCTAATGACCATAGCAGTCGATGTCTAAGCAACAAGAACAACTAAAATCAGAATTAATAAAACAATTGGCCAAAAAATTATACGATTATTGCACCATATGTTTATGATATAGTACCTGACAAAATAAAATCCATTACATCGATTTTCTCATATAAAAAGAATCTGAAAACAAGCACCATAAAAATATTTATATTATTTATAATTAATTATAATTATTTCAAAACGAACCAATGAATATCCTACCACAAGTTTACTTCGTGGGATTGTTTTATAGTTTATTTGTACGTTATATATTTATATTGTGATGATTTATTTTTGAAATTGAGAATAAACTTATTATTATTATTATTACTTATTGTAATTGAATTTTTTTTTTGGGAAGGTTTCACATCATAGTTCTGGTGAAAACTTGGTGAAAAGTATTCGAACTATTTCACCAACTGCTTTATTCAAAGTAAATGTCTCATAAACCTCTTCCTTATCCACCGTCATGTTTGCCCAACGTAGCGAACTCTTCCCGAATAAGCTATACCTAACCGAACAAATCTCGACCAAGGCAACTAAAAACCTTGAAAAATCGTTCACAAAAATATAGAAAAGGATACATCCAGCGCCAACCACCAAAGTCTTGCCAGGGGCTTGCTGCAAACTGAAAATGTCGTCGCTGCTGATGCCTAATTCCGACGCACCCGGTATATCAGGGTAGCGTGGTCTACCTCCAACGGCTATCAAGAAATATTTCGCGGTCAGGTTTTTTTCTCCTTGCTTGGTGACCGTTTGGACAGTGTAGGGGTCTTTGAATACTCCCAGACCGTTGATGTAGTCTACTTTCCTGAAATTGATAAATACAGTGGTGTACGCATTCGATACTTCGGATTGAGAAGGACATTTTCTATACAGGGTGTTTCATAATAAATGCGCAGGACTTCAGGATGTGATAGCTCGTCCAAAAATATGAAAAAAAGTTTCTATTAACTTACCCTCTAAAATGCACCGTTTTCGAGAAACAGGGTGTTGAAATTTTAAAAAAATTATCGTTTCTTGCGAATATCTCTGGAACCGTTTATACAGTGACCGCCAAAAAGTATGTACCATATGGGAAAAAAATTTATTATTGGAGTATTGGAAAAAAAATTCTGGGGAAAAGTTTGTGCATGTCCGATAACCTAAAAATCGATTTTGACACATGTCACGTGATCGCTAGAATGGCGGCAAAATGAAAAAGCTTGGACAAACTTTAAAGAGTACTCTTTGATTTTGCTGCAAAGCCCCACTATTTACTAGTTCCATTATATATATATATATATATATATATATATATATATATATATATATATATATATATATATATATATATATATATATATATATATACATATATAGACACGTGTTTCGAGCTTAAGCTCTCATCAGTACGGTAAAATCAATTGCGAAGATGTACAACACTTGGATGTAAAAATAGAAACAAAGGAAGTCAACAACTGGAAGCCAACCACACATTTGTGGCTTCGGTTAGAAGACCTTGTGCTTACAAGGCAACAAATAACGTCGCCACGGAGGCAGCTATAGCTACCAGCGTGACAGTCCTACCCAGGAAAATACAAATGTGTGGTTGGCTTCCAGTTGTTGACTTCCTTTGTTTCTATTTTTACATCCAAGTGTTGTACATCTTCGCACTTGATTTTACCGTACTGATGAGAGCTTAAGCTCGAAACACGTGTCTACGGTTGCAGAACATTTTGAGGGTTATACCCAATAACTTTTCTACTTATATTTTCATATATTGCCCCTCGCTAAATCCATCCTTATTTATATATATATATATAAAAATATATATATATATATATATTATATAAGTAAGCTGGAGATTGCAAATTCATAAGTTTATGGAAAAAACAAGCAGAGTGGAGATGTCGTCGGTTTTTCATATTCAGCCAATTATTGATTTGTAACGTATAACTAATATTTTCGTACTTTCTGATGCCATGTATTAATCTGAGACAGCTGTTTTGTAATTTCTGTATTCTGTTAACATCGTGACGAGTTAAACAGGGGGCATAAACAACATCGCAATAGTTGAGGTGACTTAAAACAATAGAGTCGCATAAGAGAGATTTAGTTTTTTTATCGAATATTTGTCTATTTTGATAAATAATTTTTAAATTACAATAAGCTTTCTGAAGACACTTACTAATATGAAAAGAGAATCTCAAATCCTGATCAATCCACAAACCCAAATTTTTGATATTTTCAGAAATGTTAATGGCATTTTGTTGAATTTTTATATTACTGAAAAAATGTGTGACAAAATGTTTTATCGCACAGAAAACAGATTTCGTAGGCATTTTCTACTCATAGTAAGCTATGTTTTGTGCGGATTTTTTATTTTTTCAAATTCATGATTGGTGAAAATTTTGAAGGGGTAGTGGGTGTTTTTTCTCCAACTTCTACGCCACTGGAAAAAGTACAGTTTTGAGCCTCCTATATGAACCGCCAATGTTTTCTACACAAAAAAAGGTATTCTTGGTCATAAGCTCTAAAGTTGACCGTTTTCAAGAAAAATCAACTTTCATGTTGTTTAAATAATGTTTTTCCTTGAAAAATTGCTGCGTGCATTGAAGCTAACGGCGGACATTTCCAACAATTCAACTGAGTATGATTGTTATTGTTTTTTTTTTTTATTTTGCAATTAAGAAGTCAACGTTTGGTTTTGTTACTCGTTTTAAGAGCAAACACTACCTTGGTAAAACTGAAATTCGTTTTAAGCCCACAGTTTTTGTTTGAAATTTTTTTAATTTTTTTGCATTACTCAATGTTTTTGTGGAAATTCCGGAACCTCAGTGATTTTTGGTTATGATAATTTTAAAAAAAATTGAGAGTTTCCGGAATTCTTATGGGACCACTGAGCCCATACAAAAATTATCTCTTTCTTGAAATCAATGGTTTTTGCAAGAAACGGATTCTACGATCGAGAAATTTATACCTGATTGGCGCTGTAATCGAGAACGGACAGGTGCTGTGTTGCCAATGTTCATCGAGTTCATTATCTCCACCCCCACTCTTGATAAGTATGCCAACAAACCTGAGCTGGAAGGGATGAGGAAGAAATTCGACTTTTTGGTGATGGTGGCTCTTAACGTTCAAATAAATTTTGTATAATTAGGAAAAAAATTATTTAAAAAAATTTACCATGTTTCTCAACATGAAAGTTGATTTTTCTTGAAAACGATCAACTTTAGAGTTTATAACCAAGAGTACCTTTTTTGTGTAGAAAACATTGGCGGTTCAAGTAGGCGGCTCAAAATCATACTTTTTCCAGTGGCGTAGAAGTTAGAGAAAAAACACCCACTACCCATTCAAAATCTTCACCAATTATAAATTTTAAAAAATAAAAAATCTGCACAAAACATAGCTAATTATGAGTAGAAAATGCATTCAAAATCTGTTTTTTGTTCGATAAACGGTTCCAGAGATATTCGCAAAAAACTATAATTTTTTTTTTAAATTTCAACACCCTGTATCTCGAAAATGTTGAATTTTAGAGGGTAAGTTAATAGGAACTTTTGTTCATATTTTTGAACGAGCTATCACATCCAGAAGTCCTGCGCATTTATTATAAAACACCCTGTATAGAAGGAAATAGAATTTTGCGAAAATTTTTATTTTGCATTTTTTGAAAAATTTCCAACTTTCCTCAGACGTAACTCGACGAGCTGATTCGATATATTACATCAAAAATTGAATTCGACAAAGGGGTAACTGGAAAAAGGCAATTTTTTCGAAGAAAAAATGCACCACTCATCCACAGAATTGACATTTTCTAAATGAATTAGCATTCTGATTCAAAAAACGAGTACAATTTCGGATTCAGAATGAAATTTTCTATAAAAAGAAGTTATTATTTGCGGGATTTCGCATTTTTTCAATGTTGAAAAATGCAATATTCTATTTAGAAGGAAATCGAATTTTGCAAACATTTTTCTTTTGCATTTTCCGAAAAATCGCAAACTTCTCTCAGACGTAACTCGTCGAGCTGATTCCGAATATCATCACAAAAATTTAATTAGACAAAGGGGTAAATAACTGGAAAAGGGCAATTTTTTGACGAAAAAATGTACCCATCTACAAAATGAACATTTTCTTAATGAATTAACCGTCTGATTCGAAAAACAAGTACATTTTCGGATTCAGAAGGAATTTTTTTATGAAATGAAGTAATACTCGCGGAATATCACATTTTTCAAATATTCCCAGGCGATTAGAGTCGAAAAATGCAATATTCTATATAGACAGAAATCTAATTTTGCGATAATTTTTATTTTGCATTTTTCGGAAAATGTCAAACTTTCGTCAGACGCAACTCGACAAATGGATTCCGACTATCACCTCAAAAATTAAATTCGAAGAACGGGTAAATAAAAAAGAGCAATTTTTTTGACGGAAAAATGCACCCATCCACAAAATCGACATTTTCTAAATGAATCAGCCATTCGATTCAAAAAACGAGTACATTTTCGGATTCAGAAGGAAATTTTCTTTAAGATGAATTAATATTCGCGGGATTCCGCATTTTTTCCCAGGCGATCAAAGTCGAAAAATGCAATATTCCACAGTGTCCGCCAAAATGTTGGAACCATATGGGAAACTTTTTAATTAAAAGTTTCTCAGAAATTTTCATTCTTCATAAAAGTTGATGCATTCAATTAGACTAAGTACGCGCATATCGGTTATTGTCAGTGGCGTACGACTAAGCGGGAAACGGCCGATAGTCTAAATTGACTAAAGACTCACATTAATATGCAATATTTGTTTGCAATTGAATGATATTCCCAATTATCCAGTTTGGTCAACCAATTACGAATTTTTATAACTGCTTAATGTTGGCCTCAGTTTTTGATGGGAATTATCGACAATAATTTTTGAGCAGTATATTACCAAATTAGCATGAATTATCTGCCAAATAAATCAACTGTTCTAACAAAATCTTGAATAAGAGTCAAAAACCAGTAATGGAAAGATAATGAAATAAAACCAGGAGCATTAAAAAATTTAAATTGGTAGACTAAACAAGATAACTGGGGATATTGTTCAATTGCAAACAACTTTCTTAAGTAACATTTTTCGATATTTTGCATAATAATGTCACTTTACTCTACCGGGTGGCTACGGAAGTATTGCCTACGGAATATCTCAGTTATTGTATGAAGTAGGTTTGTGAAATTTGGATTGTCGATATAATGACATATGAGCTAGAATTTGAGCATATTGACATGTCGAAGTTAACTTCCGGTCTGACCGGAAGTAACATCAACTTTCTTATTTTAAATGGAAACCCTATTTTTTTTCTTTTCGCTTTATTCAGCATTCAATTCCCTTTCTAACGACATATCACAAGTTGATATCTAACCAGAAACTAGATCAGAAAAAAATTATTATTGAAATTCACCGAGTAGGCCGTGGAAGCAAAATGAAAGCCAAAAATTGAAAAGTTGGCTATGGAAACCATACGTCACTTGATAACAGTTGCTACTACTGTTATATTTTATTTTCATTCGTCGGCGTTATAAAAAGCCGCCAAAAAAAATATTGGAAAAATTGGGAAAAAAACAATACTCTGTAGGTCCATAACTTAAATAGGAACATACAACTTTTTCTTGCCTGTACTATTCAGCATAACCATTCCTTTCTAATGATATAATAGAAAATAATTTTTTGAACTGAGATACCGAAAAATCCAATTATTATTCTTCAAATAACAAAACAGATTATCGCCATACGCAAAAATAAAATTAAAAATAATGTGGAATGATAAATTATATCCTGTAAGTTCTAGGTTAAATAGGAACATAAACGTACTTGGTCTGTGCCATCGTCCATAGATATTCTAATATCTACCTATGGACGATGTTTGTGCTATTCAGAATAATCATTCCATTGCAATAATCATTCGAACCAAAATATTAACAAATAGGCTGATTAAGATGTATTTTGAAATGAAACAAAAAAGAAATGAGAGCTGTCACGAACGCTGCTATCCATATTATTTTGACGTTCGAAGTAGTGTTTTTGATTCTGCCATTTTAAAAGGGTTTGGAAATCGAAATCAGTTAGTGGAATATTCAAAGAATGCCCCGTTATTCACTAACCGAACAAATTGACATGCTTCTCATTTATGGTGAATTTTTAAAAAATTCTTATGCCGCTGAACGATTGTATTTAGAGCGATATCCAGGGAGGCAGCAACCGTCAAGAAGGTATTTCCAGTGGCTTGAAGAAAAATTAAGAACTGAGCCTGATGTTCACGAAGACCAAGAAGCATTTGTTATTAATGAGGAAACTGAAATTAATGTATTAGCTTTAGTACAATATGACAGCACATTTCCTCAAGGCAAATTGACGCCGAAGTAGCTATAAGTAAGGACTCTGCTAGGAAAATTTTGAAAAAACATCGATTGAAATCCTTCAAGTATCAGTTGCATCAACATTTGTATGAAAATGACGGTGAAAGGCGCCTGGAATATTGTAATTGTTTTCTTCGACAAAATGCTGAGAATCACCTATTTAACTATTATATCTTGTTTACGGACGAGTCAAGATTTACCAACAATGGATTATTTAACAGGAATAATACAAGGTAGGTACTGTACTTTATTTGGATTATTGTCGATAGTCGAAGTGTACAGTGCTAAAAGTGTGAACGGTCTTTTGTTCCAGGTACTGGGCGATAGCAAACGAGCACCGGTTTCGACAAGGCGGCTTCCAGGAGGGATTTGGTGTGAATGTTTGGACAGGAATAGTTGGAACTCATATTGTTGGCCCCATTCTTTTTCAAGGCCAACTAACCGGAGAGAGATACTTTAATTTTTTAACGAATGAAATTTCGGAATTCATTAACAACCTACCAGCGGAAATAACTGAGATAATGTATTTCCAGCAAGATGGCGCCCCTCCGCATAATTCAAGAATAGCGAGAAATTATCTTCAAAATCGCTTTCAAGAGAGACTTATAACAACCCATGGTCCAGTCAGGTGGCCACCAAGGTCACCTGATCTTACTCCGTGCGACTTTTTTCTATGGGGGCATCTTAAAAATAGGGTGTATTCCACACAGCCTACAACTCTACATGAGCTAGAAGTAAAAATTCGTAGAGCTTTCCAAGATATCACGCCCCAAATGTTGAGAAACGTTTTACATGAAAATATCACCAGAGTCAATAAATGTATTGACGCTGAGAGAATGCATTTCGAACATTTGTTTTGAATTTATTTTATCGTTAATCGTATAAATTTGAATTTTTTTTTTCGATAAATCTGTTTTTTCGTTATTTGAAGAATAATAATTGGGATTTTTGGTATTTCATTTCAAAAAATTACTTTCTATTATATCATTAGAAAGGAATGGTTATGCTGAATAGTACAGGCAAGAAAAAGTTGTATGTTCCTATTTAAGTTATGGACCTACAGAGTATTGTTTTTTTCCCAATTTTTCCAATATTTTTTTTGGCGGCTTTTTATAACGCCGACGAATGAAAATAAAATATAACAGTAGTAGCAACTGTTATCAAGTGACGTATGGTTTCCATAGCCAACTTTTCAATTTTTGGCTTTCATTTTGCTTCCACGGCCTACTTCAATTTCAATAATAATTTTTTTCTGATCTAGTTTCTGGTTAAATACCGACTTGTGATATGTCATTAGAAAGGGAATTGAATGCTGAATAAAGCGAAAAGAAAAAAATAGGGTTTCCATTTAAAATAAGAAATTTGATGTTACTTCCGGTCAGACCGGAAGTTAACTTCGACATGTCAATATGCTCAAATTCTAGCTCTTATGTCATTATATCGACGCTCCAAATTTCACAAACCTACTTCATACAATAACTGAGATATTCCGTAGGCAATACTTCCGTAGCCACCCGGTATAGTGAATTTAGAATATCGGCAGTTTACCATTTAGCCGCACGCTACTGGCAATAACCGATATGCGCGTATGTAGTCTAATTAAATGCACCAACTTTTATGAGGAATGAAATTTTCTGAGAAACTATTAATAAAGTTTTCCATATGGTTCCAACATTTTGGCGGACACTGTATATAGAAGGTAATCGAATTTTGCATTTTTCGAATAATGTCAAACTTTCGTCAGACGCAACACGACGAACAGATTCCGAATATCACCTCAAAAATTGAATTCGAAGAACGGGTAACTAGAAAAGAGCAATTGTTTTGACGAAAAAATGCACCCATCCACAAAATCGACATTTTCCAAATGAATCAGCCGTTCGATTCAAAAAACGAGTACATTTTCGGATTCAGAAGAAAATTTTCTATAAGATGAAGTAATACTCGCGGGATTCCGCATTTTTTAAATATTCCCAGACGATCAAAGTCGAAAAATGCAATATTATATACCATAGAAGGATATCGAATTTTGCGAAAATTTTTATTTCACATTTTTCGAAAAATCGCTAAATTTCCTCAAGCGTAACTAGACGAGCTGATTCCGAAAATCACCTCAAAAATTGAATTTGATAAAGGGGTAACTGGAAAAGGGCAATTTTTTACGAAAAAGGGATTCCGCATCATTTTTGAAATATTCCCAGGCGATCAAAATCCAATTTTTTCAAAAACAGGCAATATTGAAAATATACTTACTTATCCCTGAGTTCTACCCTGGTGACCCAATTCACCGATTTGACATGTCCTTGAACGGCATCTTTCAAAGCCTCCCAGCTATGCGAAATGTTTTCTGCTTGAGGAAATTGCCATCCATAACTTTGGGCGTCCTGAAAGAAAAATTACGCGGTAGAAACATGAATACTGACGCTATGGATTCAATATGAATTCAACATTTCTATGTGACAAATTTGAATTTTGGAGTTCCTCAGTGTTCCATTAGTGGGCCAATTCTTCCATCATCTATGGATGTTATGTTATAATCAGAATTTAAGACTCCGGTTCTGCCTATGCTGGGACAGTTATTACATTACTATGGTGAAATTATATATTATGGTGAAATATATAGTTCTGACTGAAATATTGAAATATTTTTCTATCATCAGTTCAAACGGAAACAAAAATTCTACAATGTTAAAAGAAACAGGAGAAAGAAGGTAGAAATTATTGTTGTTATATTTGACTCCTTGAAGGTTAAAAGCTTTGGGGGACTCCTCCTTAGGTAAGAAAAAGTAATTGCCTCGGTTGAAAAGAAATGTTCATGAATCCAGGCTGATTTATGAAAATACCTAAGGGGTGGGAAGACTGAACTGATCGGCTCATTAACTAAGAAACTGCTGAGGCTGGAACGATTCATATTTCAGAAGGAGATAAATTAGCCATTTCTCTGCGTTGTTCCAGAGAAATAAGCGAGTTCGTGAGCGATGTATCACCGACGTGACGATTTCATCTCTGAAGAAAATACAAATCGATGAAGACTCACGTGAATGGCTTCTCCCAGAAGCGCAGCCTGGTGCATCAACTTCTTGGGAATGCACCCGACATTGACGCAAGTACCTCCCAAGCCCCATTTGGTCCCTCGTGGGCTGGGCGTCACGTAATCCAAAACGGCGACTTTGGCGCCCAAGTTGGTGGCCTCTTTCGCCGCCGCCAAACCTCCGGAACCGCCGCCTATGACCACCAGGTCGTAGTCGAAGTTATTACCTGAAAAAAAATGCACATGATAAAAAATGAGCGGCGTGAAGAATTTTTCAAGACTTCAAGATTTATTCAGTATAAATACAATATAATAATCATCATTCTTAAGTTTATTAATAATAATAATAATAACAATAACAATAACAATAACAATAACAATAACAATAACAATAACAATAACAATAACGATAATAATAATAATTCTGTCAACATGGTGGTTCTGATTATAGGAGTCCTTGGTGGAATGATGGACACACTGCTCTCTAACTTGAAGTTAATACCGGCCTGCCGTAATATGGCAGAAATCTAACCGCTCGAATGCAGAAGGCCGTCCTCCTTGGTTCACTTCGTCTGCTCAGAACACATGACTCTCGGACCCAATAATCACTCACCCTAAAGGTACGGTTCCTTCCATGCGGCCGTCGTATACGGCGGCCGCAGTGCGTCAGCCGGATGCGTCAGCCGGTCGATCTCATGGTTTCTTCCATGCGGATGTCGCGTACGGCGGACAGAGCCGGTTTTCCGCCGCTAGTGCTACTTCCCAGTAGTTGAAGTGAAGATCGATGATCTCTCCGACTTTATTTGTTATTAGAAGAAAATGACGATGAGGTAATCCTGCAGTTAATCGACTTGGAAAAGAGCAAGGCGAATATAAATCCAATATTCAAAAAAGGCATGAAGAGGGGTAACAAAACACATTAATTAATCGACATCTGCTTGATTTAGGGAATATTTCAGATTGAACAAGGTGCAGTTTGAGTACATCTTCAACTTGATGAAAGATTATGAAAAATCAGAGTCATACAACCGAGTTTGGTACGTAATAACCCCAGAGGAATACGAAAACTCTCTTGCGGCTGCGACTACACTGCTTTTGGAGCAGTACCGTCGCAACGATCGCAGTCGTTCACGGCTGACGTGTGCGGCCGCCGCTTGGAAGGAAACATGTACATTCAAAAACACGTGTAGCAGTAGGTTGCGGCCGCCGCACTGCGGCCGCCGTGCACGGCAGCCGCATGGAAGGAACCGTACCTTAAGGACGTAGGGAGTGGTTATTGGGGTTAACGACACCAGCGCGTCCTCCAAATGGGTCGGAGCACCGGAGACAGGGCCTGACTGGTACACTCCTAAAAGGAAAAAAAAATAATAATAACCACTCCCAAGAGGTATTCACAGTTAAGAACTCTCTCCGCGGCAAGTATCAGCATAAACTCCGACAGATCTGGTCATCAGAACTGTCGGGGAAGAACAAAGTTGCTGCAACTAATATGCTTGCCGTTCCGATCATTCTCTTCTCTTTCGGAGTGATAAAGTGGACTAAGGAAGAGCTGCGACAACTCGACGTTAAAACTCGCAAAATGATGCATCTCAATAGGAGCTTGCATCCTAAAGGTACGGTTCCTTCCATGCGGCCGTCGTACACGGCGGCCGCAGTGTGTCGACCGGATGCGTCAGCCGGTCGATCTCATGGTTTCTTCCATGCGGATGTCGTGTACGGCGGACGGAGCCGGTTTTCCGCCTATGGTGCTAGTAATGCTAGTTCACAGTAGTTGAAGTGAAGATGGATTATCTTTTCGACCTTATTTGTTATTGGAAGTAAATGACGATGAGGAAATCCTGCAGTTAATCGACTTGGAAAAGAGCAATGCGGATATAAATCCAATATTCAAAAAAAGGCGTGAAGAGGGGTGTTCTGTTACATTAATTAATCGACATCTACTCGGGAATGAAGTAAAATTTAGGGAATATTTCAGATTGAACAAGGTGCAGTTTGAGTACATCTTCAACTTGATGAAAGATTATGTAAAATCAGAGTCATACAAACGAGTTTGGTACGTTATAACCCCAGAGGAATACGAAAACTCTCTTGCGGCTGCGACTACACTGCTTCTGGAGCAGTACCGTCGCAACGATCGCAGTCGTTCACGGCTGACGTGTCCGGCCGCCGCTTGGAAGGAAACATGTACATTCAAAAACACGTGTAGCAGTACATTACGGCCGCCGCACTGCGGCCGCCGTGCGCGTCGGCCGCATGGAAGGAACCATACCTTAAATCGTCCGTTCCACTGTTATACTTGCCCAGACAACGGGGAGGCCGTGGACTTTTGAGTTTGGAGTGTCTGCATAACAGAATGGTTCTGGATAGGCCTGTAAAGTTATCAGGAGTTCAGATCCCCTTCTCTGCATGGTCCGCGACCATCAGGGATTGGAGCATTTCTTTTTAAGGCAGCAACCCGTGCGGCCGATGAACTCGGTCCTCTTGACCTTGGCTTATCCGAAAGCTTGACCTTTGCCTTCCTCAAGTCGAGTGAGCTAAAGTCGGAGACCGAGGGTTTCATTATGGCCTGCCAGGATGGTGTCTTCAACACCCTTGTCTACTGATGTATCATAAGTTATCATTCTTTTTCGAAAAATTGGAGATATTGTGAAAAAAAAATTCTTATCATAATAGGCTTTGACTTTGATGTTTCTACATTTGACTTTCAATTTTTTACACTCAATGACATTTTGTTATTGTACAAGTCATTGAATTTTTGGCGAAAAATTGCTTTTACGAATGCATGGAACTGCGCTATCGCAAAGTTTGATATTTTTGACAGTATACGTAATCAGAAATTTTTGTCATACATACGCTATTTGTATTGTTAATATGTTAATAGACATTTGAAAATTTTATCTCGGCCAAAAAATGTAATGCAAGATCGTCATGTGACATATCGCGAGATCGAGGCATCCCTGGGCATTAGTATGACAAGTATACATGAGATATTGCATGAACATTTGGCAGTCAGAGAGATTTGTTCTCGTTGGATTTCGCACAATTTGACAATCGATCAAAAATGACTCGTTTAAATTGGTGCAAGGAAATGATTACAAAATATGACCGCGGTGCATCAAATGCAGTTTATAACATATACACAGGTGACGAATCTTGGATTTATTGTTATGAGCCCGAAACTAAACAGCAGTCGGCTGTATGGGTCTTTCAAAATGAACCAAATCCAACAAAAGTTGTTCGTGCTCGCAGCACTTCGAAGCAAATGGTGGCCTGTTTCTGTATAAACGGTCATGTGGCAACCGTGCCTTTAGAGCAACGTAGAACGGTAACCTCTGAATGGTGCACTACTATTTGTTTGCCAGAAGTCATTAATGAAATAAGGAGAACTAACTGTCGACGAAGGATAATTCTCCATCATGACAATGCGAGCTCACACACATCGGCTCAAACAACCCGCTATTTGAGCACTCAAAACGTTGAATTGATGGGTCATCCGCCGTACAGCCCTGATTTAGCACCCAATGATTTCTATTTGTTGCCTCAAGTGAAGAACAAATTACGTGGTCAACGCTTTTCGACGCCACAAGACGCTGTTTATGCATTCAAAAACCATGTTTTGGAGATACCTACTTCGGAGTGGAAAAACTGCTTTGCCAATTGGTTCAATCGAATGCAAAAATGTGTAGATTTGAAAGGAGAGTATTTTGAAAATCAATAAAGAAGTTTTTACACCCCAATTATTGTTTTAGTTCTTCATTCTCAATACATAAATAGCAACGTATCGTATGGATAAAATTATGCTAAACAGCTGAAAAAATTAATTGAATACTAAACAAAGAAATTGTTAAAATATTGGACAAATATGACAAAGAATAAACATTAATTGAAATAGTTGAAACGGTAGGCAACTATGACTACCAATAATATAATATGTACAGGGTGTCCCAAATTCGAGCCTCATCATTGGGATCTCGGAAACCAGAAGAGATACGAGGTAAGTTAAATGGAGGCAAAGTTGCGCAATTTGGTGCTCATTGAAACGCCGCTTTCATATTTGAAAAATTCCGAATACTTCCGAAGATTTTTGGAAAAAACCGATTATTCGCGATTTCATTTTTATTTTTTTGTGACTCTATTTGAATAGATATAACAAAACAAATTTCACATTCTCATTGCTACTTTTTCTGTTCTACAAGATGGTGTTATCAGATTTTCAAACAGACGTTTCGTATTTGAGCTGCCATCATCAACTTTGTTTTTTTAAATACGGCTCTGGATTTTTTATTATACATTTTAAAAGTTTCTAATGTCCCAAGACAAATAATGTATCGCACTTATTCTAAAAGTTTATATTAATAGCATTTTTCATAAGAACTCATGAGTTAGAGAGAGACAAAAATTAGATTTTTAATAGAGTTAAAACAAACTTTTTTTGCAATAACGCACTGCATAAAACTCAAAAACTAACATAAAAGTGGGTGGTTAATAAATAATATAATTGAAGTGTCATCCCTCAAACTCTAGGCCCTAGGCTATATTTACAAAAATAATTGCATTTTATCAAAGTGGCTGTGCATCGTGCATTCTGGCTATCTTAGTTCATTTGTTAATGTTTAAATTATCCAATATTTTGACAGTTCACTGTTCGTTCACTAATCGTTAACGCTTATTAAACAAAAATGACTTTTTCTAACGAAGAAAAACGAGACAGGATAAGGATTTACTATATTTCGAATCGAAATTCAAAAACGGCTTGTGAGCGCTATTTGTTGGAATATCCAGAAAGACGGCAGCCGCATTATAGTTATTTTGCTAATATTGATAATAATTTAGCTCAGTACGGAAGTTTTGTTAAGCCAAGGAACACGAATCGATCCAGAAGAGGAACAAATTATCTTGAACACTGTAAGTTTGAAAACTGTTACAAAGTAGAAAGTAAAATGAATAATTTTAAATTATTTTTTAAGGCCAATAATAATCCTCGAGCTTCAGTTAGAGTTTTCTCAGAAGAAGTAGGATTACCGCGAATGAGAGTTTGGAGAACTTTAAATAAGCGTGGATATAAACCTTACAAAATCCATATTAGTCAAACACTAAGACCTGGCGATGCTGAGAGACGATTAGAATTTTCTAACTGGTTGCAAAATAAAATTAATTAAAATGATGACTTCCTAAATAAAACTATATGAACAGATGAATGCAGTTTTTCAACAGATGGACTATTTAACAGACATAACGAACACTATTGGTCAATAGAAAACCCAAGGCAGAATCAAGAAGTAAGACCTCAGGGACGACAATCATTTAACGTATGGGTCGGTATGTGGCACAATAAAATTATCGTCCCGTTTTTTATTCAAGGAAAATTAAATTCCGATAGATATGCAGAATTAATAAGAACCAATATATTGGATTCCTTAATGGAAGAACCTTTGGTGGCAACAAGACGGTGCACCACCTCATAATGGGAGATGTGTTTAAAATTTATTAAATGTATTATTCCCTAATAAATGGATTGGAAACCAAGGTCCCGTACGTTGGTCAGCTAGAAGCCCCGACCTAAACCCTCTAGACTACTTTCTTTGGGGATTTTTCAAAAACCGTCTTTATCGAAACGCGCCACAAAATCTTGAAGTATTACGACAAGACCTAATAAGGGAGATCAGGGCTATCCCTGCAAGGACCATTCAGCGTGCCATCCATGAACTTCACAGACTGACACGAAAATGCATTCAAGCAGGTGGATTACAATTTGAATATTTGCTTTAACTTTCATTGGGTATTCAATTTTATAGTTTTTGTTTGACTTTTTTTGGAATAATTAGAA
Organism: Chrysolina oricalcia; assembly: GCA_944452925.2. Classification (NCBI taxonomy): domain Eukaryota; kingdom Metazoa; phylum Arthropoda; class Insecta; order Coleoptera; family Chrysomelidae; genus Chrysolina; species Chrysolina oricalcia. Next base: position 71,397,660 of record OX101813.2, read on the forward strand.
CATCATGCCTATTGTTGAACATCACACATTGTTTTATATCAATTTTTTAGAGCTTCTGAGGTCCTTGAAACGATGATGTATCATTCTTTTTCGAAACAATAATTTTAACGATGTCCTGCTAAGATCTTACCAAAAATCTATTAATATAAACTTTTCGAGTAAATGCGATACATAATTTGTTTTGGGACATTAGAAGATTTTAAAATCCATAATAAAAAATCCAGGGCCGTATTTAAAAAAAAAACAAAGTTGATGATGGCAGCTCAAATACGAAACGTCTGTTTGAAAATCTGATAACACCATCTTGTAGAACAGAAAAAGTAGCAATGAGAATGTGAAATTTGTTTTGTTATATCTATTCAAATAGAGTCACAAAAAAATAAAAATTAAATCGCGAATAATCGGTTTTTTCCAAAAATCTTCGGAACTATTCGGAATTTTTCAAATATATAAGCGGCGTTTCAATGAGCACCAAATTTCCGAGATTCCAATGATGAGGATCGAATTTGGGACACCCTGTACACTGTAGTTAAAGAAGGTTTAATATGATTATGGGTAGAAAAAAAATATATAGATAACGCTAGAAGATCAACAGATAAAATGTATATTGATATTAACTCAATAATAATTTCACTCTAAGAGAGTTTTAACGAATTGCGAATTGTAAACAAGTTTATCCTTTACATTTTATAGAAGAGTGGATTTCTAGAAATTTTAAATGAATTTCTGAAATATACTCACGGGTAAGCGGTCGAGTGGTAGGAGAGCCCGGGAGATGAGGGGAAGCGTAATATTACGTTACTCATTCATAAGAAGAATTCCCTCATCTCCCGGTCTCTCTTATCGCTCGATCGCTTACGCGGAATCGGCCATTTTCAGTCATGTTTGCAAGCATTTTTCACCAATTTCGCAAAATTATCCGGTTTTTCAGATTTTTCTCCGTTAATACGGTCGGGTCGTAAATCATCCCATTTTATTCGTATTTCAATTATCTACAATTTTTTGCGTTGAAGCTCTATTAGTTTTCATTTTATAAGCAAACCAATTTAAAAAAAAAAAACCGTTTTTTGTTTTTAAATGTTTATAACAAATTAATAAATGAGTTGCGAGTCGAAAACTCGAAAACATAACAGAATATAACTACGGACTGTCTTTCATGTGACACAGTTGGTTTTACTAGTATATTTTTTACGAAAAACTCCTCTATCGGTTGGCCTAAAGTTGATATGTTCCGTCCATTTCAAGTGTTGATTCAATATAACTCCAAGGTATTTAGTAAAAATACAGTAAAAATATTGAAGGTCCCAAGGACGATCCTTGTGGTACACCAATATCTACGTCGAATAATTCTGAAATAGTATCATTTCAATTAACAAATATTTTCCGATATTTCATGTAGAATATATAATCCATGCAAGGAATTTTTCACGAATACCTAGCATATAGAATTTATATATAAGTGGGTATATCAAAGTCAATAGAGTCGCAAGCTTTGGATAAATCGAAAAAAAGTGCAGCAACATACTTTTCCTTATCAATACCGATATAGATATTTTCTAGGAACGCTGCAGCCGCATATTATACTGCTCTAAGAATGGATAAAGTTTATTGTAGATAGATTTTTCCACGATTTTTCGTATAGCACTTGGAATGGTGATTAAGAAAAGAAAATGAACATAAACATGTTTCGAAAAGCAATGGTCACATTGGCACAAGAAAAGTGTATAAACGTGTACGACCTGTGGACCTCAGGCTTTAATTTTTCATCCAGAACGAATATCTTCCTTTCCAACGCACCCCGCACCAAAAACTTTTCCACGCACTATTGAAATAACTGTTCAACATCCAGGGGTTTTAGAATCATCCGCAAATTTGATTTAATCTCAATAAATAGCATTTTATAAGTACCTATTATGTAATCCGACATCATTTTGGCAGGATATATATTAAATTGGAACTTACATACACATTTCAGACTACACACTGTCATATTTATCTGACAGCGTCGGTGATGTTCCGGCTTCCTTCGTAAACGAATTAATTTGGAATGAGACAGAGATAGAGGGTGGATCGAACATAGCGTCGAACAAAAATCCTGAGCCCTTCTAGGTCATTTCGTACATTTTCGGAATACCTACCGATTTAACAAAAATAAATAAAATACGGCAAAAGTTACATAAGTAACGAAAGTGTTTCCATTTGAAATATCTAAAAATTTGTGGAAAAAAGTTGGGTTGTTTTTAAACTAAACAATTTTATATTTAATTTTCAATTTTAGTCCCATATGCGAAATTCAAAATATCTATCTGAAATACCTGAATACTGCATTCTTCTATAAACATATTTTTGGTGATTAAAAACGCTGTGTTTTATGTCAAATATTTTCCAGGAATAACTATAAACTTATCGAATCAATTGAATAGAACTTTAAGAAATTTAAAAAACTGTTGATTTGCAATGGTTCATATCTACAAATTCGAAAAAAAGATCACTTCTCAAATTTCACAATTAAAGAGTAGAATTATAATACCAATTTTCTCGAGCGCAATTAAGTTTAATGGAAAAAGGAGGGATACAATATGTACTCTGCAGTAGAATGTGGAAACTTGTATTATTTCTTTTTTATTATTTCCTCAAAAATATTCCCCTTTAAATATCCGCAAAATAAATTTCTGTTTAATTTTTAACAAAGATCTAGTTCATCGGTTGAATGTGTTTAGGACGATTCCTTGAAGATATTTGGGACCAAAATCACTGGGGTTTTGAATAAACAAAAAAAATTTCAGAGAAAACAGCTATTTACAATTATTCTAGATGGAATTTTAAAATTTTGTGTATGGCCCTATAATTTAATTCTCAACAACTTTTTTGAATAACTTGTCTTGCCATCCTTGAAAATAACCCTACTTTTCGTCAATTCAAAATTAATTTTGCAAATTGATTCTTAGTATTTTTGATATGCATAAACGGAATAAAATGTTTACCAATGTTAGGCATACTAACTTGGGCTATCGAAAAGCGTTTCTATAGGTCCTGTGAAGTTGGGTAATATGGAGTAGTGAGGACATGGAAGCCAAAATAGACGAGATTCTATGATTTGAATCCTGTATTCTCTCTCATAGGGTGTGTGAAAACTCGCTAGATTACTTTCAGCAACTTTCGACATCCCGCCTCCGCCAAAAAGTAGAATTTATAAATGTATTTCAATATTTGGCGGAGGTGGTGGTGTTGAAAGTTGCAGTTTTCATAAAAATCAATAATTGTGAAAAATTTAATATGAATGGACAAAAAGTACGGTTATTTTCAAAGATGGTGAAAAAAGTCTTGTGAAAAATTTGTTTATAATTCAATTTAAGAATCATATGCAGAATCTAACTGGAATAATTGTAAATAAAACAATTTTTCGATAGTGAAAACCAGTTTTTTCAATTTTGCTGTAACATTTGGGAAGAAACCTGATGAATTCTATTTTATTCAATTTTATTGATCAAATAGGTCTGTTAAAATCATGTCATGAACTGCATCGATATAATCGGGGACTGACACAGAAACTGGCCTTCCCGATCGGTCATCATCTTCAATGGAAAATTTACCTCTTTTGAAGCTTGCAGTCCAATTTTTCACGGTCGCATACGAAGGACATTGATCACCAAGGGTATTAAGCATATCTTCGTGAATCTGCTTACCTCTTAACCCTTTTAAATACAGGTACTTGATGATGGCTCGATACTCCAATTTTTCGATTTCCACAATTTCGGTGGACATATTTCTTCTTTTAATTTATTGCGTAACTCTGGTTTACTTTTTTGACGTCAAACTTTACACTGACACTTCTAATAAGTTATTGTTCGTTGCTATGGTAACGAAATATTTTGTTTATGCAGGGAACTGGTCTAGGCTAACTAGATATCAATACATCCTCGTAAAGTCATCAGGAGTTCAAATCCCCTTATCTGCACTGTCCGCGACTAATAGACCATAAGCCCAGGTACATTTTCAGGGGGTGATTTTATACACTACGAGTCATATATAATGTTGAAGTACTGGTCGAGAAACAAACGTTGGGCACTATGCCGTCAATTTTCCGCGGTACAGGTGAGTGTACAGACGAGTTGAAATGTCGTAAAAAATGGGGTACTTTTTGATTACTTTATACATGACGGCACTATTCTGGTCAAAGAGGCAATGAAGAAAGAATGCTCTAAAACCCAGTGCCGTCAAAAAATAACTCTACAGGGAGTCGGAATTTTTTTTTGAAATCGGCGATTTTACCCCCCCTCCCCAGTTAATCGAATACTTGACGGCGTTGATTCAGTTAACTTTGCCTTTCCTTAAAAAACTATGATACATCTATGCCGTCAGAAAAGGGTGGTACATGGGGTCAGAAATTGCGAATCAAAACCCGATTTTTACCCCTTGTGGGGATGGTCATTTTATACAACCTAAAATTGAGCTGTTTCAATGCTATATCCATCAAAGATAACATATTTTACTATGCCGTCGATTTTATATGGTACAATACGCTGAAAATGTGTTTTTCATGTCGAAATCAAATTAGTCTGACAATGCAGCTACTTCCTATTAATTTTGGGGACATTTGGTTTCAACAGTTCAACAGTTCATTGTTCGAGTCACAATGTCACGAGTCACGACCAGTGACACAATTTCTTTAAAACACATTTCGTGATCGCGTAATATATCTACATGTGGTATGATATTGTGGCCTCCCAGATCACCAGATTTAAATGATTTCTTTCTTTGGGAATATTTGAAAGAATCCGCGTATCGACATGCATTTCAGAGAGCAACAAATCCTGATGAATGAAGGGGCAAAATTATCCAACTTTGTGCCTACATTACGCCAAATCTACTCCGTGATATGAGATTATCTCTGTATCACAGATTCGGCTATTGTTTGGCACAACAAGGTGTTATTTTTCAAACTTTATTATATTAAATATTTTTGTGTTAGTTGAATTTCAATTTATTTTTCAGAAGTTAAGATTATTTTTTTCGTAGAATGTAATTTATTTTAAATGACGGTATGGCAAATTATGGCAGCAAATAATTTCTCGCAGACAATGGAACGTTGTAAACAAAATTCGTTTCCTGAGAAGCCAGACATATCCCTATTCTCTAATATGTTGATAGTGTCTCTAGGTCGCTAGAAGTGAGGACCAGCCATTGAAGAGTTAAATACTTGAATGTCCATCGCGTGTAAATGCCGCCAGTTTTTGAGCACGAAAAACGGAGCGTAGTCCATGTGCGCATACATGTCCCCACTTTGACATCTCCTTTCTATTCTCCACTTTTAGAGAATATAATCTCCCTAGTAAAGAAAATTCATGTACTCGAAAAATTTCCGTCAATTAATTCAAGCACGCGGTGGATTCGGTAAGAAAATTTCACACCGAGAAATGAAAATCACCCAACAATTCCTAAGAAATAACTAACGATGGTTTCACCTGAATTATTTATATACATTTATATACTACCACTGAAATATTGATATGTAAAATACCACAAACAAAATTTTCATCGATAAATGAGTTTAAATTTGGAACAAAAAAAATGTGTTGTGATCGTGGATTGAACCATCTACCTACAGACTCATATGCAGCAACAGTACCGCTGAGCTACGGGACTTGTTATAAAACGTTTTGACAAATGGTGTATTGAACTGCTTCTAAAATATGATTTCAGAATTGACAATTGGACCGAAAACAAATATTACCAAGATTATCGTTAAAATTTTGAAATTCTCTTATTACGAAGAGTTTCCGTTTAATGTTGACGGCACCACAATTTTAAATTACTGTTCAATATGGTCAATATTATATTGTTAATGTCGTCTTGTAATTTTTGACCAAAATTATGACCAAAATGGTAGGTGAAATAAGCTAAAAGTAGTAAGAGATTACACGTCAAATGCATAAAATATAACAAGGGAAAATTGACGGCACCAACTTTTCTATGTTTTTTAATGTTTAATGAAGTGCTATCCACAATAATATTTCAAAAATAAACTCTTATAAATGTGCAGGCAATATTCAATTTTTTTAAAAAATTTCGTTTTTATATTTACTCTGTATTTCAATTGGGTACCATGAATTATTGACGGCATAATTATAAAGCCATTATAAGTAGTTTCTGCTTAAAAAAGAACAGTATGCCGGCCTGAAATAAATGACCTTATAAGAAAACATTGATTTTTTGCTATACAATTTTAGTAATTTTTTATTTATTTCTGCATGAACCATAACTTTTTGACGGCACCATGTTTAGAATACTCATTAAATGTTAACTCAAAGCTAGAAATCGGTGCCGTCAAATTCTAAATGACCACCCCCATAAGGGGTAAAAATCGGGTTTTGATTCGCGATTTCTGACCCCATGTACCACCATTTTCTGACGGCATAGATGTATTATAGTTTTTTAAGGAAAGGCAAAGTTAACTGAATCAACGCCGTCAAGTATTCGATTAACTGGGGAGGGGGGTAAAATCGCCGATTTCAAAAAAAAATTCCGACTCCCTGTACCGCTATTTTTTGACGGCACTGGGTTTTAGAGCATTCTTTTTTCATTGCCTCTTTGACGAGAATAGTGTCGTCATGAATAAAGTAATCAAAAAGTACCCCCTTTTTTACGACATTTCAACTCGCCTGTACACTCACCTGTACCGCGGAAAATTGACGGCATAGTGCCTAACGTTCGTTTCTCGACCAGTACTTCAACTTTATATATGTCCTGTGGTGTATAAAATCACCCCCTGAAATTGTGCCTGGGCTTGTGGTCTATAAGAAAAAGCAGGGATCAGAGCATTTGTTTTCAAAGCAGCATCATCGGTCGGTAACGACTGTTCGTTAGCAAACGATCTCCCAAAGATTTCTGTCTTCTTCGATTAAATCTCTCAACCCGGAGATTCGGAGTGTCTTCCTCTGCTCGCTAGGTGGAGCGGCCTAGAAACTGCTTTCATCTCGTGAACCAGAATTGACTAATCAGCGGAGTGTGTATTGGTTTGGACGGGGAACAGATGGCTTCAGTGCTGTCTGTGTTGACCTGCACTTGCACTGATGAGAGGCAACAACCTCGAAACTAGTCTGCAGGTGTCACCCCGTCCAAATCAAAACATAATTCTGCTGGTTGGTCATAGAGGGCACTTGCAATTGCGTCCTCTGATGTTTTGAGGAACGTTGCACAAGTAGCTGTTAGATTTAATTCAATACCCGTCGTGGTCTTAGCCAGGGGAGTAGTTGTTTTCTGACAGGTTCTTGCCATAATAAGCCTACATAGTTAGGTGTTTATGGGAGTAAAGGGTTCATCATCGGTCGGTAACGACTGTTCGTTAGCAAACGATCTCCCAAAGATTTCTGTCTTCAGCAGTCCGATGATGTTCATCTTTCTGGGAATATTTGGAAAGAAGGGTAATTCCATTGCCACATTCGAAATTATTCGATTCAACCCAAATATGAGTTTTTGGCTCATCCATCAAACTCGTTTCCTTTCCAACTTCAACGAAACGTGTCACCCGGTTCAACATCAATAAGTAACAGGTCATTACATTAGGCGTTCTTATCGACATAATGATCATCTCACGACACCTACCAGGCTAATTTAGATATGACGCACTTCAGATGGATTATTCTGTAGACACGAAAATAATTTACATAATTACCAGAGACGAGGTAGATTGATTTCCATTGTTTTTTTCCTAGTCGTCGTTTCAAATGTAGTTATGCCCTTTAGAGTCGTGTATTTTTTGAAAAACCTCGTGTTCCTGCTGATATTTATTTGGTTTTGATGTATCGATTAAAACTAACTCATACCGACCGAAACTTAACCAAAGAATAAAATTACCATCCAGCACAAAAACGAGTAGTAATAAAAACATTGACAGAACCAGAACATTTCAATGAAGAATTGAGTCACTTGGAAAGTGCAATGGGTAATAATAAGTACCACACCGCCTTTGAAAATGTCTACCGCAGATATAAACGAAACAGGTAGAATTACCTAGAGACCACGACGACTAAACCCAAAATAATCAGAGATTACCGGTATTGAAAGTTTACCTTCTCAAATAAGATCTTTATTTGATGAAAGTAAAATGAAATCGGGATAAATTTATTTGATTTTACATTTTCCTGTCTATTTTCGCTTGATTGTTCTACTACCCGATTTTCAAGGCTAACGGCCGTCTGAATGTTAGAATCTATACCTTAAATTGAATCTGGAACAATTTTCGAGCGTTCTTCAAATAACGTGATTTGTCTGAAAATAGCCAAGTAAAGTAGACGGTGCCTTTGTTGGGGAGATATAAAAGATAAAATAATTTTTATCGACAAGTGTCAGAATCAGAATCAGAATACCTAAGTCCAGATTTCCTGATAGCGTAGCATAGTCTAAGAAAATTATAATACGGCATAGAAGAAGATCCCAATTTTTTTATTTCTATCTAAAAGTAGAATCGGCCAATATTCCAAATTTACTACAGAGTTAAGTTGACATTACTATGCAAAATATCGAAAAATGACATTGAAAAAAATTATTTGTTATTGAATGATATTCCCAGGTATCCAGTTTAGTTTACTATTTACAAATTTTATTTTTTAAGGGTCCTGGCTCTTATTCGTTATCTTCCAAAACTGTTTTTTTTACTCATATTCAAAATTTTGTTATATCAGTTAATTGCTTTGACAGATAGGTTATGCTAATTTAGTAATTTACTACCCAAAAACTATTGTAGATAATTCTTATTAAAAATTGAGGCCAACCCATCAAGTAAGCAGTTATTAAGATTAGTAATAATTAGTAGACTGAGTAGTAGTAGTAGTAACTGAGAATATCTCTCAATGGACTAGTATTAATTTTTTTTATTAGGGATTAATTCTAAAAATTTAAGTAAAATGAAATAAAAATGTAAAAGAATCATTGCAGTATCTCTGGAAATGAAAAAGTTATGGGACTTTGAAGTTGCGCATGGAAAGATAATTTCATAGTACACAGCGCTCTAGTGTGTGACGTCACGCCACATGAACGAGGCGACTGGTTTTCCCAGAGAGCTTACAAACTGATGGACGTCCATCAGTTTTATGTATTTGCTCTACAAAGTTCTGTTATATATATATATATATATATATATATATATATATATATATATATATATATATATATATCTATACATATATATATATATATATATATATATATATATATATATATATATATATATATATATATATATATATATATATATATATATATATATATATATATATATATATATATATATATATATATATATATATATATATATATATATATATATATATATATATATATACAGTGACCGCCAAAAAGTATGTATTTTTATTATTGGAGTATTGGAAAAAATATTCTGGGGAAAAGTTTGTGCATGTCCGATAACCTAAAAATCGATTTTGACACATGTCACGTGATCGCTAGAATGGCAGCAAAATGAAAAAAATTGCAATGCAAAGGCAAAAAAAGGGGTAAGATGACAATATATCAAAAAAAGTTATTTGAAAAAGTCACTTAGAATTCAATTTTATACACATAAACGAAGTTTCAAGAGATAATTCAAAAAAATTGAAAATAGCAATTTTTTAAAAATATTTTCCTATCTATTTAAAAAAAAAAATTTTCTTATGAATAGCTTGACTATACTGAAATATTTGCATTTTAATGATAATGACAAAACTTTCTCATTTTATCCACACCAGAGGGCACTAAATTAAAAAAATTGGTTTTTGCCAGAACCCTCGCTGTTACATTGGTTCTTATCTAACAGTTATATCAGATTTCCAAGACTATTGTGTTGATATGGCAATCTAGAAACACCATGTTTCCTGATTTTAATCAAGTTTCAATAATAATGCTGTATGAGCGTTTTACTTTGCACATAAACTTTAAGAATCTTTAATTTGACGCACTATTTTCAAGTTTATGTGCGAAGTGAAACGCTCATGCACGATTATCATCGGAACTTGATTATAATCTGGAAATTACCATGTTTTTGGAGTGTCATGTCATCACAATGGTCGTGGAATTCGGATATAACTGTTAGATACGAACCGATGTAACAGCAAGGGTTCTGACAAATTCCCATTTTTTCAATTTAGTGCCCTCTGGTGTGGAGAAAATGAGAAAGTTTTGTCATTATCATTAAAATGCAAATATTTCAGTATAGTCAAGCTATTCATAAGAAAAAATAATAATATTTTTAAATAGATGGAAAAATATTTTTAAAAAATTGATATTTTCAATTTTTTTGAATTATCTCTTGAAACTTCGTTTATGTATATATATATATATATATATATATATATATATATACAGGGCTATTCAAATTCGAGTATATGCATGGGGATTTCGATAACGGTAAGAGATAGAGGGTTGGTTAAATGGGGGCAAAGTAGCGTATTTCAGAGGTTAATTATATGGATGAAAAAAATCTGACCTAGCTTCTTCAGTTCTGGAGTTATAAAGGAAAAATCGAAAATTTCGAAATTCTTCTTTTGCCTATATCTTTTTATTTTACGAAGATTTTTTTTAAATTTTGCCACTTTGCCATAGCAACTTTTTGTAGCCTTTCCAAATATCTGAATAAAAATTATATACAGGGTATCGTATAAATTGGGCCACCCTCAACTTTTAATTTTCAAATACGGACCTGTATTTTTTATTGCATTTTTTTGAATGCCAAGAGTCATGTTTCATATTGACGTAGTATTTTCATCTGAATTACAGAGTGTTTTGGAAATATTGAACTATTACCAGTAAAATTTCAAATTTTTTTTTAATTCCAGCTGTAATTAAAAAAAATATATCATAGAATAAGGTATAGAATGCATAGGATTTGGAAGAAAATCAACATTATTCGACGAAGATTGTCTTCTTCAAGAATTCATCCACATTTCAGTTCACGCAACCCATGATCAATGTGCGAAAATGTGAAAACTTATTCTTCCTAGTACGTGTATGTGCATATAATCATTGGAAAAAAATCTTCGAATGGCAATCTTCATACTTCAGACACCAATTTGGAAATATTTTATTGTTAGTCACTTTTCGAACTACCTATATTTTTCAGCAAATTCATGGTCATTCTCTTGCTATATACAACAATCATGATTAAACCATTTGAGTTCTCATAGTATGCTTTGGAAAATAAATATTTAGTTCACCTCACTTGTCAATATTTTGACAGTTTCTTGGAAATTATCGTTGGTATTTGATGAAAAATCTGTTAGTACTGAAAATGGGTTTCCCCACAGAGCAGAAAAGAGATATGGTTAACGTTTTCTACAGAAATAATAGAAACATTAATCTTTCCGCTGAAAATTATTTAGATCTGTACCCTGAAAGACATCAGCCGCATTCCACATATTTCAGACTTTTGGACAGAAACCTTCGCGAATATGGATCTTTCACAAAACCAAGGAGAAAATATGGAAACAAAACTCCTATTGAGTTACAGGAAAACATACTTCAAGCGGTAAGTAGGTAATACTGAAAAAATGTTAATTAGGCTCATCTCCATATTTCAGATCAATACAAATCAATCAAAATCAACAGTACAAATTGCTGAGGAATTGAATATGTCGCAAACTGCAGTATGGCGTACTTTAAGAAAAAACAGATTGAAATGCTATAAAGTTAAAGTTGTTCATAAATTGTATCCAGGAGACGCCGAAAGACGGCAAAATTTTTGTAATTGGATGTTGCGAAAATTGGGCGATGACAGAAACTTTTTGAATAGTATTATTTGGTCGGATGAAACTCGTTTCACAAATTGTGGTGTTTTCAACAGTAACAACGAGCATGTTTGGTCACAAACCAATGAACATAATTTTAGAGAAGTGAGACCTCAAGTGCGGTTTGGTCTAAATGTATGGGCTGGAATTTTGAAGGATCGAGTTCTAGGTCCGTACATCTATGCCGGGACGCTCAATGGCGAACGTTATCTAGACTTCTTCAGACAAACTTTCAGTGAATATCTCGATGATATTCCCATTGCTAATTTAAATCGGTTGTGGTTTCAACACGATGGAGCTCGTCCACACTGCACAAGAGACATTAATCAATTTTTACAAGAAACATTTCAAGACAGATGGATAGCAAATAATGGGCCTATAAGATGGCCTGCAAGATCCCCTGATCTCAGTGTACTTGACTTTTTTTTATGGGGTACACTAAAAATAGAATATATCAAAACGAAATTGAAAATATAGAAGATTTAAGAATTAAAATCATGAACGCTTTCGCATCACTACGGCGAAGAGATATTTTCAGAGCAAATAATAACTTTAAAAAACGACTCCGTAAATGTCTGGAACGAGAAGGTCGTCAATTTGAACATTTATTTTGATTATGATTACTTATAATGGCTGTTATTTCAATTCTTGATAATAATTAAACAAGTTCTTGTGTGATTAGTTATAAAATATGAAAAGCTATGTATATGATCAAATACAATGTTATGTTTGTGACAGATTATGTTTGTGAGTTCTCAGCAGAAACAGTTACATACAACAGATCTTCTTCGTACCTACTGAGGTCAATCGACAAGGGGATGAATAATTATTCTACTAGTGCTACATTATGGTAAAGAAAAATGTCTCTTGGAATTGTTGATTTTATTTTATTGTTATTCCGAACAAGTAGTGAGACTAGATAATCTGAAAATTCTGAAATTGATTATTCTTAAAGAACAAATTTGTCTGACTCACCTCTCATTCTCTGATATTATTCAATTAGAGTTGTTATGGAATAAAAAAATGTTGAAATTTTACTGGTAATAGTTCAATATTTCCAAAACACTCTGTAATTCAGATGAAAATACTACGTCAATATGAAACATGACTCTTGGCATTAAAAAAATGCAATAAAAAATACAGGTCCGTATTTGAAAATTAAAAGTTGAGGGTGGCCCAATTTATACGATACCCTGTATATAATTTTTATTCAGATATTTGGAAAGGCTACAAAAAGTTGCTATGGCAAAGTGGCAAAATTTAAAAAAAATCTTCGTAAAATAAAAAGATATAGGCAAAAGAAGAATTTCGAAATTTTCGATTTTTTCTGTATAACTCCAGAACTGAAGAAGCTAGGTCAGATTTTTTTCATCCATATAATTAACCTCTGAAATACGCTACTTTGCCCCCATTTAACCAACCCTCTATCTCTTACCGTTATCGAAATCCCCATGCATAGACTCGAATTTGAATAGCCCTGTATATACAGGGTGTTCCTAAACATCATGTACATCCGAAAGGGGGTAATTCCTCAGCTCATTTTAAGACTAAAAGTTCATATAAACATTGGTCCGCAAACGCTTTGTTACCGATCTACGGGGTGTTGAAATTTCAAGATTTTTTTTGTTTTTTCTTTATAGATCCTGCAGTTTTTGAGATATGTGGCTCAAATTTGAAACATAGATTATGTTATAGGGCTTACATCGATGGACATCTCAAATGTTTGTGAGAATCTATAGGGTGATAATTTTTTTTGGGTCATGCCCCCTTTTCTCCCCCTGAACTTTTTTGCGGTGCGCCGTTGATAAATTATAATATACAAAATGAATTTTTTCATTCATTTACAAACTTTTTTGTGTCTTGTAGTTTTTCCGTATCTAAAACCGTTGTCGAGAAAAAATGGAAATAGCAATTTGTGTATTTCGAGCGCAAAGTAATTGATTGTCGCTCGACAAAGAGAGTTACCGTGCAACGCGAAGCGGAGCGCGGTAATCTTTGGAGAGCAACAATGACACTTTGTGCTTGAAATACACACATTATTTTTTCTACAAACGCATCTTTCAGACAAAAAAAGATCGACACTTCATTCAAATAGGCACATAATATTATAATAGTATGAGAAAATGAATACTCAGTAGAAATTCGTAATGTATAAGCTATCCAAGTATCCAATAATTCAAATCTCAAACAGAAGAAAAAAGTGAAATCATTGCTTTAAAAAAATCCGATGCCGGGATCTGTTCCCGGGACCTGGATTTAAACCGACCAACGATAAGCTTAGCTCCAACGCAGATTCTCAGATGGCTATGAGTGTATTGTCTATACTTTCCATCATGAAAGAATAGATTTGTTTTCAAACAAATGCAGTGGAGAGCGAGCGTTTTTTGACAGTTCGTATGTGGAGTCGTTAGGTGTCTTTACATGTGTTTAAATTGTTAATTGTAAGGTGTAAATTTGTTATAAATACTCGTTATAGCCTCGTAACAATGCCAAATTATTCAAATGGCGATTTGGCTGATATGCATTTTATTTATGGCCTTGCGAATGGAAATGCAAGAGAAGCCAGACGTCTATACATGGAGCGTTATCCCAATAGAATAATACCTGATCAACGAATATTCTCAGATATTCATAGGCGTCTTGCAGAAACTGGAACATTTAATAAAAACACTAATGATGGAGGTAAACCACGTACCGTTAGAACACCACAGATCGAAGAAGCTGTTCTACATGAAATAGAAGAACAGCCAGACACTAGCACCAGAAAAATCGCTAAAAATTTAAATATCAGTCACCAAGTTGTTTGGCGTATATTGCGTGAATCTCTACTATATCCATATCACATTCAAAGGGTGCAAGCGCTCCTTCCTCGAGATTTCCCTTCAAGAGTTAATTTCTGCCAGTGGTACCTTAATAGGATAGCAGTAAACCCCAATTTTGACTGTAAAATCCTTTTTACCGACGAAGCCAATTTTTCCAGGAATCAAATTATAAATTTTCATAACAACCACATATGGGCCGAAGAAAATCCACATGGAATTGTCGAAACTCATTTTCAAGAGCAGTTCTCATTGAATGTATGGGGTGGTATAGTTGGGGATCATTTGATTGGTCCTTTCTTTTTGCCTGGTCGGCTTACTGGAAACTCATACAGGCATTTTTTGCAATACGAATTACCTTTATTACTTGAAGGCTTACCTCTTTTGCTCAGACATCAAATGTGGTATATGCACGATGGCGCACCAGCACATTTTTCTGTTTTGGCTCGGCAATATTTAAATGAAGTGTTTGGGGACAAGTGGATAGGACGGGGTGGACCTCAGTTATGGCCCCCTAGGTCCCCTGATTTAAATAGCCTAGATTTTTTTCTATGGGGGCATCTCAAATCTCTCGTGTATACAACACCAATAAATACCATCGATGACTTACGAAATCGAATATTAAATGCATTTGAAACTGTAAGAAATACTCCGGGGGTGTTTGGCAGAGTACGGGCATCAATGAGAAGAAGAGCGGACGCATGTATAAGGATTGGAGGAGGTCACTTTCAACAATTGTTATAACGTTATTTCCTTGTTATGTCTTTTATTTGGATGTTTTGTATAATAAATCGTTATTGCAAAAAAAAGCCTTTAGCAAACAGCGGCGAACAAAATAATTTTAGCGAATTACAAAAAAATTTAAATTTTTTTTTTCTCGATAACGGTCTTAGATACGAAAAAACTACAGGATGCAAAAAAGTTTGTAAACAAACCAAAAAATTCAATTTGTACCTTAGAATTTACCAACAGCGCACCGCAAAAAAGTTCAGGGGGAGAAAAGGGGGCATGACCCATAAAAAAATATCACCCTGTAGATTCTCACAAACATTTGAGTTGTCCATCGATGTAAGCCCCATAACGTAATTTATGTTTCAAATTTGAGCCACATATCTCAAAAACTGCAGAATCTATAAAGAAAAACCAAAAAAAAAATTGAAATTTCAACACCCCGTAGATCGGTAACGAAGCGTTTTCGGACCTGAGTTTATATGAACTTTTAGTCTTAAAATGGTCTGAGGAATTACCTCCTTTCGGATGTACATGATGTTTAGGAACACCCTGTATATATATATATATATATATATATATATATATATATATATATATATAAAAAATGTCAGTAAACTCCGATCGAGATTGAGGAAGTTCATCCAGACTCAATTGGATCTTTAATTCTCATGAACGAACTTACACTGGTTGGTTTAAAATTAATCGAATTGGATTTTTCTTTGTCCACCCTGTTGTAGAGCACGAAACATAAAAATATAATGGATACGAGATCCAGATGATATTGTACGATCGTTCAGGCATATTATTCCATGAATAAATGGGCGTTTTGTCAATTCTCAGAGTTGTTAAAAATTCTGAGCAGAAAGCTTCACTTTTCATTTTTGACACCCTGTATCTCGAAAACTAGTCGACCGATTTTATTGTACCTGTGGACACTTGCCGAGGAAGTCGAAATCTACAACATACCAAAAATTCAGGGAATTAAACCGAAAGCCATTTTCCATAAGGAAAGTGGGGGGTCCTACGATAATATCCTGTATAAGATCTCGTACGCACCCCGTATCGTAAGAATTATAACTTTGGAAAGGATCCTGTAGTGTGCTTACAAAACATTTCGCCGTGTGACGGAAGATGTCGCAACATCGTAAAAAGTCAATGATGTATGCAAGTCATCAAGTATGACGGAATGACGTGATATTTGATTTAAAGGTTATTTGTAGAGATTCAACAATTTCAATTGCATAAAAGAAATAAAGGAAAGACACACCATCAAAATAAAACGCACTTACATTTGTTAACCGCACTGGATGAGTTCCTAATCTGAGTTCTCGCTGTTTTGAAAGCTACAAACGAAGTACCATGAAACTTCCGTACCCCTCGAAAAATGACATTACTAAAACAAAAAACCGCCGCCATTTGACTGTGCTAAACGAACCACTCCAGATGGCCTTGATTCGGGTCCGAGAGAGATAAATCTATACCGGGCCACCTATTTTGTGATTGCACTTGCTACTTTCTAAGTACTCGAAAAAAATCAAATGAAGTCAATTTTAATAACAGGTTGTAACAGAGGCTTAGGTCTGGGTCTGGTGAAATGTTTAGTGAGAGACAAAATTCCCCCAAAAAACATTATCGCTACATGCCGTTCCTTGGATAGTGCAAAGGTACGTCGATTTTGTAGGTTAAGCTTACGATTTCGTAAAAGAACTCACCACTTGGAGTTGGAGCCATTGCAGTATTATAATAATACTAGTCAGGTAGTAGGCTATAAAAATCCACGCACACTCTACTAAAATAATAAAATATCAAACTATCACAGCATTCACAGGTATAGTGGGAAGTGGGAATAAAGAACCACAAAACACTAGTTCGTACGCGAGCGCGAAATTCAATTCGTTTGAGACTACTTTAGTTTATATATATGTTGTATCCCTACCTAAAAGATAATTGTAAATTGTAACAGATTAGCTATTAGCTAGTCATTCTCCACAGATATTTAGATGTACCTGTGTCCTATTGTTAGATCAAATAGAATTTATGGAAATGAGGAATCATCTGGAAGAAATAGTAATAGGTAGGTAGATGCCAAAGAGTTCAAATGGACAGCTGCCTGTTTTCAGTTTCACTTTCATTCAGATGGAAATGGCTTGTGGGTCTTGAATACAAAGTGGTCTTGATGCTTGAATCACTTCAATATATACAGGACCGTACTTGAAAATATTGACGAGGTGTGGTGAAGAAATATTCTGTTACACATATAGGCGCGGTAGGTATTTTCGTGAAAGAATACGGTGAATAAAATAAATAAATAAAAACATTTAAAAACATGCTCTTATGGTAAAGGTAAGCTTATCGGGCTCATTCTCGAAACAAAAAGAAAAGTGGTGTTACTTACGTAGTTTTATCTCCTGAACACGAATCCGAAAGAATTTCGTGGAGGTCTCTTGTACTTTTCGAGTTATGACCTTTTCAATCTTGAAATTCGACCATTTTCAAACACGATTTTTTCGGTAAAAATCGCAGAAAATACCTCCTTCCTTTTGTCGACACTTTTCATTCCCTAATCAACTCTTATTTCACAATTACAAGCACCAAAAACAGGAAAAAAATAACCTTATATTTCACTATTCTTAACCTCACTCTTCATTGGCGTTCGTTCTAGATATTTGGGAAGGGTCATGTATACTTTATAAGAAGGTTGATTTTTTTGTATAAAAAGTTTGGGTTTAGTGCTTGTAATTGTGAAATATGAGTTGATTACGGTCTCAAAAAAGTGCCAACAAAAAGAAGGATGCAGTTTCTTCGATTTTTTACCGAAAAACTCGTGTTTGAAAATGGCCGATTTTCAAGATTCAAAAGGTCATAACTCGAAAAGTATAAGAGACCCCCACGAAATTCTTTCAGATTCGTGTTCAGGAGATAAAACTACGTAAGTAACACCACTTTTCGTTTTGTTTCGAGAATGAGCCCGATAATGCAAATTCTAAACGGGTGGTTCATTTTTAAATGGGTCACACTTAAAAAACCGCTTGGACCCGTACATTTTTTATTTTAGAAGGGCATATTTTTCTATTATTTTGTTCGCTGTAACTTCGCAACACTGTGTTTTTCAAATGGCAAAACCGGGGCAGCTTTAAATGACACGAAATTCTTAATTACGTTTTTTCTAGTATTGAAATTAATGTCTGCTCTGTTTCCAAGTATTCTGGCGATTTTTTTACTTGAAATTCTGACTAGTTTAGGGAGAAAATGAAATTAATCAAGAATTATTAAACGAATAACTATACTTGGAGACGAAAATAATAATGACGTTTTCTCAGCTTCATACGGTGTCCAAGCGAAGCAAGGGAAGAGGGAAGGGAATTCCAACCGCTCTTATTGTTTCTGAATTATAGTGACATCACCGACTATTATATCCGTCTCATAGCACAGCTATTAATTTAAAACATCAAGACATATTTTTCGTCCTCAGCTTCCAGATTTTTTTTTTTTCAAATATTCGCTTCACTGAGAATCCTGAATATTTTTCGACTTGTATACACTTTTGATTACTTTTGCTCATCGACTGAAAGTTCTATAAAACAGCCTATCGATACCTTTTCATGCATAATGTCCTTAAGTTTTTAGTGGGTGCTTTCAGATCTCTCTGGTATAAGCTAATAATTGTTGAATTAATTTCGAATGGTAGCCGCGGTGTCACAGGCGTCACAGCGGTCTAGATGAGTCAGGCCACGTAGTTCGGTGTAAGAGCCTTTTCCGGGATAGTCCTTCACACTACCAGCCTACATCCATGTAAATTAAGTACGTCCAGTCTCTGTTTAGAATCTCGAAGTATATACGGCCCACTATAACATCGTGGGGCCTGCTCAAGTGTCTCCCTCTAGGGGATTAGGCATAGGCTTGGCGTTGAAACCGAATTATGGACTGGCGATGGTTCATCGCTCGGTATATAACTTGCCGTCGTTACCTCCCACCTTCCAACGTGACACCGCGTAGGCAGAAGAAACAATTATATGAATAGTCTAACCATGCATAGCTAAACAAAATAAAAACCTCTTAAATTTCAATATACTAGATAATGAATTTTGATGAAATATTGAAGCTTGACTTTTTTACAGGAACTTCAGGAGATTGCAGCCTCGAATCGTAACGTCAACATCCTGGAATTAGGTATGAGAAAGTCGGGTATTGCTGTACGTACACTCAAGGCAGAATGATCATTACTCTGAAACCATGAGTCTCTGGTTTACCTACATCGTTAGCATGTGGTATTTGTGCTCAAACCTATAAGGTTGAGAATAATTATTTTAAGATGACATGTATTTATGAAATATACTTACCCGAACATTTCGTATAATACCATATTTAGAGGCGGGTTTTACCTTATACTATTTCCGAAGATACTTCGTCAGAATGAAATGAAAAAAATTGATGAAATCTTGCCCAATCCGATAATTGAGAACGAAAAACTAGTTTGTCCAAAAAAAAATTAAAACCAACTAGGTACTTACAGTCAAAATATACTTTAATGTCAGAAGTTTTTCAACTATGAAACTAAATTGAAATTATTATGTATTATAAACTATAATAGTGATAGTTTCCCCCAACTAAACATAACAACAATGGTGGCGTATTTGTTATTCCAACTGTAGGAAAAATCCGGAAAACCTACTGTACCAGAGGAGTCAATGAGACGAGAATAAGTGCATGCAACTATACGAGAATAAAAAAACAAACAGTAACGATCATCATCACACCAATGACCCTTTCATTTCTGCCATCTTTTGCCACTCCAACCATAATATAGCAGAGCACGCTCCTGCACAATTAGAACATTCTGACATCAATAACCACAACAAACTCCCCAAAATGCTATTCCATATCGCAAAGGTAACAGAATGGTATAGTATTTCCAATATCAATTGCAGATCATAAAAACTCATCGTTTCAAAGCCCTACCGACAATTTCGTTTGATAATCCGACACCTCATTTACATGATGATTTATGACTCTCCAGCCAAATATTTTGAATTTTGCCGCACGTCAAATTAAGGTCACGTGGACCGCGGCGTTTCCTTTGAACCTATACGAGTTGTTGCAATTGATATTAGAAAGACTATACAAAGCTTTGGAAGCAGAAAATCCTAATTCATATGGATACAATCAGAAGAGAGCTTTTTACATATAATTTAAGTGTGCTGCTCAAATTTTAATGAATTGTCCTAGGTGCTTCAAATCTTATTTATTTTCAACAATTTTTTATTGTCTAACGTTATTTCTTCAAGATTACATCTAAAGGGAAATCATGTTATATTTCTCTATGTTAAATGACAGTAAATTTTAATTACAACTATATATATTTTACTGTTTTCGTTCTAGTGTTCAAGTATTATACGACAAGATACTTTTTGTTCTTATGGTGCCAGAATATAGTGCTGTCATCAGCAAAAACAGTAAATAAACCTGAAATCTGCATACTTAAAAGGTCAAGAATATACAACAAAAATCAAATCGGTCCAAGTATGGAACCTTGAAGAACTACACAATTAATACTCTTCAATGTTGAATATTATGAATTCCTTACTATCAAATTTTGATCAGTTAAAAATGAGAATTTAGCCAACTGAGTGTTGATTCCTCGGAATCCATATGTTTGTAGTTTAATCAAATATATCGAAGTATATAATATGAAACCTAGCTTGTTTAACAAAAACCACAAACCAAGGTGCCGGTGTCTGGTAAATCATTTCCACTGCACAACGCGTGCAACCATAAACCGCAGAGTGTACCACACTAACTCGCGATCCTTCCGTCATCGTGATGATAGGTCATACAAAATATACGTTCTTCACCCAAGTTTACATCTTTCAACAAAATGAAACGAATAAAAATAAACAAAAATATTTCATAAAAGAGACTTATATCACAACGATAGCCATATAACCAGGGCTTGAAAATTGCTACTTTTATCCAAATGAAGCTAAATTAAAATGCTTCTACGTAATGAAAAGGTTAATTTTATTTCTGAGACGAATTTAATATTTTCAGATTACATGAGTCGAATAAAATTGTTCTTTTCGTGACGTGTAGGTAAAGTATAAAATTTTATCTAACCCAGCGTTCCAA
Organism: Chrysolina oricalcia; assembly: GCA_944452925.2. Classification (NCBI taxonomy): domain Eukaryota; kingdom Metazoa; phylum Arthropoda; class Insecta; order Coleoptera; family Chrysomelidae; genus Chrysolina; species Chrysolina oricalcia. The sequence goes on from OX101813.2 coordinate 71,419,114, forward strand.
AGCTTTTGCTACTAATAAATTCAACTTCATCGCTTTTACTTGGGCATTGCTATAGAAAGTTATTCAATTGAGAAATTTTAGCACTTGTTGAACGTTTTATCTTCTTTTTTCGTTTACACACTCTCCAAGAAAAACTAATTTACAGGCCAATATACCTTTTTTAGATGTTCGAAAAACAGAAACATTTGCAGACTTCTCTGAAAAGGTTGATGCCATTGTGAAACAAGACGGGTTGAACGTTTTATTCAATAATGCAGGCTACTCTCCAAAATCTACTAGGATTAACTTCGTCAAGGAAGATCAGATGATGGACACATTCGCGATAAATACTGTTGGTCCTCTGTTTTTAGTCAAGGTATGAAGAAATCAGTTCTTACTGCACAAATTATTATACAGAACCGGAAAACGGACCCCGAAGGACCATCGAAAATTTTCATGATCACCCTATATATCCCAACGAAATCATGTTTATACGGTATCAGCTATCTTTGGAGGATGATAATTCACTTAAATATACAGGATATGTACGAAAGAACCGGCCATATAATTCACCAATTTTTCAAATCACCCTGTACCAAATGTATGGATTGTGATTAATGATGGAATAAGAATAGTATATTGCATGCTAAAATGATTTTTATTATTACATCGAATTTTCAGACATTACTAAAATGTTTATATTTTTCACTCTGTACCTAATGATATAATATGCACCATCTGAATGATATTTAGTAATATGAAGGTACGTTGATGATAAGAACGAAAGAAAAATGCAGTTAGCACTTTCAAATCCCGAGAAAAGAATTAAATAAACTGAATTTTAACTTGAATTGATGATTTCAAAATCTATCCATCAACGAACTTTGCGATTCTGCACGTTCAATCAGTACATCGAATACTCGAAAGAAAATAAGATCGCAGCGCCACCTATAGCAAGACTTTGAACTACGAATCACGGACAAAGATTTTTGACTTTACACGTGTTTATATGGCGTTTTGACGATCTGTACTCCTATTTTCAAACAATTTGTGAAATTTTGTGATTTCTCTAACTAAAAAGTGATTGTGCTTCTATTGAAAGACTCTAAAGAACGTTTCAGTCAGGTGATTTAAAAGAATTTCATCTCCGATTAGTTTTGAATGCTTCTGCAATTCCAGGTTGCATGGCGTTTTGATGATCTGTTCTCCTATTTTCAAACAATTTGTGAAAATTTGTGATTTATTTAACTGAAAAGTTATTGTGTTTCTATTAAAAGACTTGAACGATAGTTTCAGTGTAGTTTACAAATATTTTAAGTGTTTTTTGAAGTCATGATTTGTGAGTTATTGATCTGATTCATTCTGTTGATTAAGGATATTTCCATGCTCGCTTTCTGTTTCTGTTCGTATTTTTTTGGTTTATACTGTTGATAGACTGCCAAATATGGGAAAATACAATCCTAGTTGCTTAGTCCCAGGATGCAGGACATATGGCAAGAAGAAAAATGTGGGATATCACAAATCTCTCCCAAAAATAAAAGCAATGTTAAAAAATCACCAATTGGTTCGACCAGATTGAAGAAATTGACCAAAGGAAAGCATGGATTTTGAAACTGAAAATTGGCAAGCTAAATAATATCGAAGTATATGCTTGTTTGACAAACAGACTGATGAATGAATCAGATCAATAATTGATCGCAAATCATGACCTCCAAAAACAAGTAAAATATTTGTTAACTACACTAAAATTATCGTTCAAGTCTTTTAATAGAAACACAATAACTTTTCAGTTAAAGAAATCACAAATTTTTACAAATTGTTTGAAAATAGTAGAACAGATCATCAAAACGCCATACAACCTTGAATTGCAGAAGCATTCAAAACTAATCGGAGATGAAATACCTTTGAATCACCTTACTGAAACGTTCTTTAGAGTCTTTCAATAGAAACACTATCACTTTTTAGTTATAGAAATCACAAATTTTCACAAATTGTTTGATAATAGGAGTACAGATCGTCAAAACGCCATATAAACACGTGTAATGTCAAAAACCTTTGTCCGTGATTCGCAGTTCAAAGTCTTGCTATATTATTTTCTTTCGCCAATACTAAAAATTCAGACAATTACACCGCGAACCAATTTACCCATAAAAAGTGCGGGGTCCTTCATCGGCATATACGATTCTCAATGCATTTGGTTGAAACTTCATGTAGCCATAGTCGACCAGTATAAAATATAACAAATTTGATTTTGATCACTTTTTTTTCGAACTAACGGATGAAGGATTCAAGTGCCAGATAATTGCATCATTAGTGGATAAAGGATCCATATGCACATGAATAAAATGTTCATGAATCTTTTATCCAGCAGGATTATTACAAAATAGGTGAACATAGATTCTTCATCTACTCATAACTTTCTTAATTTTTACAATAGATACACGGGACCTCTACCAAAAAAATTCTGTGTTTGAAACCTATATCCACAGAAAATTCTCAATTTTCAAGAAACTGTCACATATATCCTTCATCCACTTGTGTCTTCAAATATATTTGTTGATCTATATAGAACCTGTCCATATTGTAGTGCGTGGAGCATAAACTTTATGCTTAATGATGAAATTGTCCGAAACAAAAGTAACCACTCATTATCTTTTTAGTCTCTTCTTGCTTTGCTGAAAAGAGCATCAGAAATCAACTATGACCTACCCCTTGGCTGTAGCAAATCAGCTGTGATAAACATGAGTTCTTTTCTAGGATCCATTGATATGAATGACAATGGTGGACTGTATCCATATAGATGCTCAAAAGTAAGTCTTTTCGGGTTTTATACAGATAGATGGATATCTTCTGATACTACAGTGCAGAAGATATCATCCCAGTGGGAAACCTCCTAACGAATCTCCAGGATATCTACTCAGAACTATACCCGCTCTTCTGCCGATAGCCAGCCCCCGCCGAGCAATAATAATAATAAATACTATTCCCTTCCAAAGAATAATTCTAGCTACGGCAATGTCTTTATTAAATAAGAATCCCTAGTATTAATTGAAAAGTTCCAAAGTTTAAAGTCCAGTTACACTTAAAATAAGACTAATGCATATATAAGATTTTGAACAAAACCACTCCCAAGCATGAAACAAGCATCAGATATAGGAATGTAGGCTTTCACGGCTGGCGTCAATGTTTTGGTTGGTTTCCGGGTTTTGCCGTGGTCTTCTTTGGTTTAAATCTCCAAACGTTTCAACTGCAACTGCGGCAGTCATCTTCAGTGGCGTGGTCGAAGTAGGTACTCTTCTAGACGTGTCAACTGAAACTGAAGCTTTCTAGTTTACGATGTTATTTGTAGTGATGTTTTTTCCGCGCACTTTCTGTAATGGCGGGTTTGCGTGCACTTTCCGCGCGATTCGGGTGACATGGCTTCGTTTTGGCCCCTCTCAATGCTGTGTGCCAGATCTTTGGTAAATATGTTCTCTCTTCTTTTCTGTTGAAGTTATCTTGGTGTTTGTGTATTTCTATGGCTTCCAAATACATTCTTGTTGAATAATGATTCGACGTTGCTAGTCTCTCGGTATTTTCGAAAAGGATCTTGTGTTCTCCGTCAGACAATGTATGCTCAGCGACTGCGGACTTTTCGGTTTGTCCCAAACGACAACTCCGCTTTTTTATCGAACAGTTGAAGGAAATCACCTTGAAGCCAAACGACATTCTAGTTAGCTTCGATATTGTATCTTTATTTACAAATGTTCCACTTGAAGAATCCCTCAGCTACATAGAGGCGATTTTTCCATATCAACTTATTTCGACCTTCACCAACGACAACTTATTTTCAGTGGAATGAAACTTTCTATGAACAAGTTGATGGAGTCGCCATGGGCAGTCCACTTAGCCCAGTTGTAGCAAATTTCTACATGGAGAAATTTGAAGAAAGGTCCATTCGAACTTCAGAAAAACGACCGAAGCACTGGTTGAGGTATGTAGATGACACGTTCGTTGTTTGGAGCTACGGAAGAGAAGAACTTCAAAACTTCCTAAACCATTTGAATAGTTTTCATCCAAAAATCCTGTTCACCATGGAATTAGAAGAAAACCTTCAAATCCCATTTCTTGACGTATTAGTCACCAAAGAGGGTAATCATCTAGGCCATAAGGTGTACAGGAAGAAAACACACACAGATCGATATCTACACAATGGATTCAACCATCATCCAAAACAGAAACGAACCGTCATCAACACACTAGTGAACAGAGCTTTAAGAATATGTGAACCAAGGCACATCGACGAGGAAA